>VUQJ01021770.1:1426-12144 GCA_015108635.1 Andinoacara biseriatus | reverse complement strand
GTTTGGTAAAACTGGCACAGCGGCCCACATGTTCACAAACACAATTTCAATATGAAGTACTTTAGGCCTACTCACTACTATTTGAAGGGCAAACGACGAGCCTTGAGGAACTGCAAACCTCACTGAATGTAGAAGTTACAGCTGGGTGGTTGACAAGGAGAATTCTGCATCAGTGAGGCGGCTGTCGTCAGAAAGTTCATCAAAGTGACGCTAAACTTTTCCGGCCCTGATTGCTTCAAACTGTGCTTGACTTCTCCATTTTGTAGCCAGAGCAGGAGTGGATGAGATGCTTTCAGACTATCTGCATCCTTAGCTTGCACTAACTGTGATAAAGTTAAATGTAAGAGTGAAAATAAAGCCAAAGTCATGCAGCACAACATTTTATTCAATATTTTACACCTACTACATCACTAAAGTAAAGTTTTTAGCAACCATGACTCAGTCCTGACTGTGGCAACCTCTAAAACTACCATGTAAAACATGAATGATGGCTGATGTAAAGTGGGCTATGCCTTTGGCCATACATCGCTCTCATCTGGATACAATCAGGAGAGGGCCCGCCTTCTCCAGCTCTCCTCGGATGTGATAGAGGCCTGGCTATCTGAAATCTTATCCTCTCTCCCATCCGGGCCCCCTCTAGGCCGGGCTACCCCCAGAAGCCTCGCCCCTGCCCTACCTCTTGCGCCTCTCCGCATTTTGAAAAGACATTTATTAACTCAATTTCCAACAGAATTATAGACTTCAAACATTACACGGTGCACCAACCCTTGTTTAGCAGTCATTTTAAACCTTGTATACCTGATAATATTCCTCACTGTATCTGTATTTGTCTGCCTATGTAAAAAGTGTTACTGGAACTTTAATTTCCCTGATGGAACCCTCCCAAAGAGATTAATAAACTTTAATCTAATCTAATCTAATCTAATCGAAACCTGTTTTTGCCATTGTCGTCATCTTGTTTTGAAACCACTCGTGTTAAGTGAGGTGTGGAAATAACTGACACTCACTGACAAGCAACTTGTTGGTCATCGCGATTGACTTTACAAAAAGAACATCATGCAGTGTCCAATAAGATTTTGAAAATAGCAACTCAAAGTCTAAAGTCATTGGAAAAGATTGTAGATTAAGTTTCTCCAGTAGACTTCTTAACAGCTGGACTTTTTTTTTGTAACCAAACTCGGCTGGAAAGGGGAAAAAATCGCAGGTTTATGCTACTTCTTTTCAGGCTCCAAAACTACTTCCATCTTTTTATACAGTCTTTGATATAAACGGGGTTAATTACCTTTTCATCTACATTTTGTTTTGGACTGTTTTTTTTTTCCAAGCATAAAATAGCATCCCCCCTCAGTAAATGTCAAAATAGCCATGTTACCCCCCCACCCCCCCCCCCTGCCATGCCGGTGGCAGCACATTACTTCACTGTCCTATTTTCTGTGTTGCCGCTTGAAAAGAACACTTCCTCCCTCTTCATTTCCTCAGCATGAACATCCCCACACTGTGCCGGCTCCTCTTCTCAGATCCTGCTGTCACTCTGCGATTGTGTTTTATAAAATGAGATATGTTGTTGAGGTTGAGGAAGCAAAGGAGAGAGGGAACGGTAACAAAAAAGCAAAGAAAAAATAGGCTCCTGATTTTGATCTTATGTCTGTGTGCTGTCATTTTAAAGGAAGATACTTTATTAACGCAGACTGAAATTTTTTAGTGTAAAAAAAATCCAATGTGTGTGGTCATCCTGACAGTTTTTGTGGTTTTGCTTGATTTTAAATTAAACAATATGATTGAAGTTCAGACTTTCAGCTTTGATTCAGGGGGGGTTAACAAACGTATTGCAGGAACTCTTTAGGAATTACAGCCATTTTTGTATCCTGTTTTTAGAGCCTTTAAAATAAATTAACACAATTTTAAATGCAACAATTGTTTTTAATACTTGGAAAAAAATGGTAAATGGTAAATGGACTAGCTCTTTTATAGCGCTTTTCTACTCTGTCTGAGCACTCAAAGCGCTTCAACAGCATGTTTACATTCACCCACTCATACAAGCACTTCCATATGTAAGTAAGCTAAGTGCTTAATGTCTAACATTCACACGCATTCATATGCATTCACACTCCGACGCTTGCGTCGGAGAGCAACTCAGGGTTCAGTATCTTGCCCAAGGATACTTTGGCACGCAGCCCGGAGCTTCCGATCAGGAGGTGACCTGCTCCACCTCCTGAGCTACAGCCACCCCAAATCATTTGTAGTGAAAGGCTGCCAGAAGTCTAGAACCCATGGACATCAGCAAATGTTGCAGCTCCTTCCTTGAGTTGCTCTGCTCTGCTAATATAACGCTTTTCTTCTCTTACTGAGCACTCAAAGTGCTTATACAACACATTTGCATTCACACAAGCACTTCCATCTGTATGTATGTATGTAAACTAAGTGCTTTTACTGTCTAACATTCACACGCATTCACACTTCCAGCGCTTGTGTCTGAGAGCGACTTGGGGTTCAGTATCTTACCCAAGGATACTTTGGCAGCCAGGAATTGAACCGCTGACCTTCCAATTAGCAGGTGGCCTGCTCTACCGCCTGAGCCACAGCCACCCCAAATAAATCCTGCTGCTTCTCGAATGCGGCTCTTTTAGATGGTTTCAGGCGAAGTCTAATCTGGCCTTCATGCTCTTGAGTGTATTGAGTTGTTTGCACCTTGGTGTAAATCCTCTGTTTCAATTCATGAAGCGTCTCTTGATTGTAAAGCCTGACAATGACGTGCACTTCTCCTTGAGAGTTTTCTAGACTTGGTTAGATGTTGTGAAGCTGTTTTTCTTAACCGTGGAAATAATTCTCTTTTAATTGTCTCCTGTGGTCTTTCAGGACTTTTGTTGCTGAGCTGATCGGTGCATTCATTGTTTTTCCAAAATAGTACCAGACTGTTGATTCAGCCACTCCTAAAGTTTTTCTCTCTCTGATGGTTCATTTAGTTTTTACAGCCTCCCTCACTTGTACTCGTGTGTCTCTTTGGGCGTCACTGGAGCATGAAACTGCTTGTCAGTCAGCTGTCTTCAATCACGTATTGATTGAGTTCAGAGCCAAAAATATCAAAAACGGACCTAACTATAAATCAAGAGTTCGGGTTTAAAAACATTACAGAAACAGAAACTTATATTACTTTAAATCCACTGTACGAATTTTAATTTGACTCTTCCCGCTTGTAAACATCATCTGTTCTCTGAGAGGAGGTCCACTTGAATTTGACACGTCTCGAGAAAAACAAAATAATTACTGTTTATAAATGAACAACAAAATGGGCCAAAGAAGAAGACGATCCCCTCTCAGCTGTTTCTGAGTATCTAAACACTTGTCGGCCTTCAAGCAGGCAGCAAATTAGCAGATGTGATAGTTTCTACTTGTGAAATTATACAGAAGAGATCTCTATCCGATAAGTGTAGCTGCTCATTAAGTCTGGCTTGAACTGTGTCTGATCATCATCAGATGTTCTCTACGTGGAAGTAATATAAAAATCTAGATAGAAAGAAAAAAATTAAAAACAATATTTTTTCCGGTTAGTGTCCCCTCTCTCTTATTTTCCGAGCCTTCCTAATGATGTCTGGGCCATATTCTGGAGTTTGGCAGATAAATTGTCATGTAACGTGCTGCGTGTGGCAAGTTAGGACCTCAAAGTGCAGACGACAGAACGTAAACTCAAAGAAAACCTCAAGGACCAAAACATACCAGAATAAAACAGGAAGCAACCAACCACAAGGACCTACTGGGGCACATGAACAGATAAACAATAAGCACACAAACACCCAAAACCACAGAACACACAGGGAATCAAAACTGGGAGCCTAACACACGGAAAACACCATAACACATATAACAGAATATCAAAAACAAACAGAAAGCTCTTGGCCCGACGCCCAGGACCGTGACATAAACCTCAAAGTTGGTAAATCGTGCAAAAAGAAATACGGCAGCTTTCTGTGAAGAAAATTAATAAATTCCTTCATTCGTAATTTGAATGGAGGTCACTGAAGTTTTTAAAACTCTCTAATGTGCACCTCGACTGTCATTTGTATGATTTGTGCATGTTTTAAATGATGCAGTTGAACCACGATACTCTTCACAGTTTTTACAATCTGAACCCGAGATCACCATCTTAACATTAAGTGGAATGTATCACACTGGTGGCTTCTGAGAGTTGCTCAAAGTTTTTACTTTCATTAAAGAAAATGTAATATGTAACAGGCTGTAAATGTATCATAACGCTAATGCAATGGTCAGTAAGCTGCCAGCCGAGCCACATGCTGATTCCTGGTTCTCACAGCTACCTGTCATTACTTGAAATGCACAAATAAAGCTCGACACAGCATAAAATGCCCACCGCAATCAATCAGAGGTGTAATTACAGACATATGCAAGCATATAAAAATTTTAGATCAAGTTGGGCACACTTCAGTTCAGTGGCAATTTCTGCCAGCTAAAATTAGAAAAAAAAAATTATTGCTATAATTTACAGCTGCGAATTATAGTTCTTAGAAATCAATCTGAGGTTCCACTTTTCTTCTGTGAAAATGAGAATCTTGCAAAGTTTCAATAAGCAGGTGTAACTTTTAAAGATCAAAGTGCAATCAGCCAAGAAACTGGGGCAACTCTTTGTCTCACAAACATAAGCTCTTAGGAAGGTAGGAAGCCTGCTGCATGCTGCACACTGTGCTCCTCGTATGGACCAGTACACTGTCTGCACCAGTCTTCTAAATCTCTCACATACTGGCTCCAAGCGCCACACCCCAGTTACCCCACACCACTGGCTGTAGGAAACCTTTGACAAGAAAGTCACCGCCCAGGGTGGAAGGGCTTTTCCCAGCTCAGCAGGCTTGTTAAAGGTAGCCTTGGATGGCGATCTCCAGAAGCAGACTATGAACCTCACTGCCCTGACCTGCCAGTCCATGGCACCTGAGCCTCGAGTGTAAACGCTGGGGACATTTTCATGCACTCAGCATTAAAGCGTCATTGTGCAAGTATGAAAGCACATGTTCACATCATAGTACGTTTACATCGTCAGCCACCAAAAGTCCTGTAGTGATGGGGAAAGCACAGAAACAACTGAATTCTGGATCTACTGGTACGATCTGCAGTTTATAATTGGAATATAATTTGAGTGTGAGATGTCTGATTAGTGTGTGACTGTTTTCTAAATATGAGCATTTAATTTCTAGTTTTCTCTCTTTGATACAGTTGGTGCACTTTGTTACATTTTACTAGAGTCCCGTAAAATAAAGCATGTCCAAAGTCTCGTTCTCCTTCAGTGAATTACTTCCACTGCCCACTGCAGATAAAAGAAATCTCTGCTGTATGAAATTCCAGCTAAAAGCAGTCATTGTTGGATTTCAAAGGAAATCACTTGAAAGCACTAATGATGTAAAAGTGGTTTCAGGTGCTTTCACTGTTCTGTCAGGACTAAAGAGCTCAGGAATAACACAATGACTTCCCAAACCCAAAAGCTTTTGAACTTCATGTACGAATGCTGGATCAGGAACTTCATTCAGCAGCTCACGTCTGGAAGTGGAAAGATGGACCACCAAATAAAAAACAGTATTGAGTTAAGATGTGCATTAGGATGAGGCTTTGCTTTAGGCACTCACCCTGAAAGGTTTTTCATTCGTTACATTACCCTGGGCAGAGGTACTGTGCTCCCAAATACCCCAACTAGATTTTATCATCTCTGAATTTGATTTATTTATTTTCGCTAATGTGGCAGGTTTAAATGTATTAATAGTGAGGATTAAGATTCAAAACTAATCATGGCCTATTAATTAAAGATTCCTCACTGTAATCCCGCTGACCAACCATAACTGGCTCTTCATTAACAGTCACGGTTTTACCCCCGAGCAGGACTGCAGGCTGGAGAAGCTTCCCGTCTGACTCGCGTTCACCAAACAATAAAGTGACAGCAGAGCTTCTCCTGCTGTCATCATCTCCACATGATACAGCGAGTCACATTATCACACGCCTCCAGTCTCTCTAATATTGCCTGGCAGCGATCGCCACATCAGATTTTGCAGACTGACACTCTAACATCCCACAGATCATTTTGTGATGAGCTGGAAATTACAGTGGATTTATCCAGCGTGTAACTGAACATGTATCCCCATTTTGCCTTCACAAGTTTATAACACACACACACACACACACACACACACATATATGTATGTGTGTGTGTCCCATCACCCACC
This sequence comes from Andinoacara biseriatus, assembly GCA_015108635.1. Classification (NCBI taxonomy): domain Eukaryota; kingdom Metazoa; phylum Chordata; class Actinopteri; order Cichliformes; family Cichlidae; genus Andinoacara; species Andinoacara biseriatus. The sequence goes on along the minus strand of VUQJ01021770.1, from coordinate 5,926 downwards.
GACCCCTAAATTTTGAATTTCACATCACTCTTTAGGCATGCATGAAGACAACTATTGCAATGAGCTGCGTTGTGCGTATTTATATTCAGATTTAAATATTTTGATGCGCCGTCTTCATCTGCATGAGACACATTGGAAATGTTAAGAGAAGGCTGGCACGTTTTTGGAAGTACAGTGATTCCTGTCTGTTGATAAAAGAAATGGAAATAAATAATTAAACAAACAATTAACGCACTTTTGTTAATTAAGCTCCATTTTTTTCCCCGCAATGATGACGGTGCATGGTAGCTGACCCTAATCCCCACCTGCGGCACTAATGATGACACGCAAACAGCAGCTTGTTTAGGTCGCTTTCACCCGGCAGCGTTCTGTCTGATGCATCAAGGCGAGCAGAGGAAACTCCATCGCTGCATTTTGCGTGCCTTAATGGCAAAATAAAGTTAACCAGGGCATAACTTCGCTTCTTTCGATTCCCTTTGTGCAGTAAATGTCGCACAAGAGAGTCTTGGATGCAGACTCGGTGATCTGAATGTGCGCGACTGAGCGCTCCTGGACAAAGAAGGTCCTGTGAGCCAATCAACATGAAAGCGGTGAAAACGGTGGACGCAGAGCCAGATGGATGCGCACGGAAATAATTGCTCCCTGCCCCTACACGCCCTTAACGAGCTTTAAACGCGGCTCCAACTTTATCAAGTCAGTTAGAACATGACTAAAAGTTCCTGAAAATTCACGCATACACGCCAGCCTGTCAAACACTGAAAAAGTTTATTTATGAAGGTGTCCTACCTTGTTTCCTTTCACATCAGTGAAAGGGCAGAGTTCATTTACAGAAAGTGTAAAAATGTCCACTGTCCTCGGAATAAGACGTATTTATATGAAACTAAAGGAAAATGCAAAGAAAGAAGCTCCGTATCAGTCCGTGAAAATGCGCTTCTTTTGGCACTTAGTGCGCTCAGCCTGCCGCTCAGAGCGCAAGTGGGGGATTTGTGCAGATCCGGCAGCATTTGATGCGGTGACGTCGGGGGTGCAGGGTGGGATTAGAGGATGAGGATGAGCAGGCTAATGGTTGAATGATATCACCGTGATCTCTCCCAGCTGCTGACTCTGGAATGTCAGGGTCGCTGTTAAAATAAAGTCTGTGACGGTGGACGTGAGGCGGCAGGGCACAGATGGTGGAGCAGGAGCGGCTTTTACCATCACTGAAAACAACACACGTCTACACAAAATACACACACTGCTGAGGGAACACGTTATAGTCATAAGAATATTGCCTGAAATATTGAAATGTATGGTGAACAACTGTTTGGGAAACCTGAGATGCCGCAATGTATTAAAACAAATTCAATTTTATTTATATAAAAGCGCCAAATCATAACAGTCGCCTCGGGGCACTGTATATTGTAGGTAAAGACCCTGCAATAATTACAATGAAAGTAAGGAGCCTACTTTTAAAATAAAGCAAATCAGCAGAGTCAGCATCTGTGTTGGTGGTGGGCTTCAGAAAATAAATGTCTATATATCACTGCTTTGATTACTTGAGTTATTGGGTTTTAATTTCACTCAGCTATAAGTCCTTAAGGCCTCAATCACACAGGTTTAGAGATGAGTCTGCAGCGGCTCAGTTATTCCCCGACCAGCTGGGAGTGGTTGCAGTCAGATGTTGAATGGCATTAAGTAAAATCAGTCCCAGAAAGGAGCAACACTTGGAACGCAGAGCGTTCGCCTTCAAAGTAAAAGTGCTTCACCGCTGCAACCAACATGTTCTGTAAGGTGGAAACCATCTCCAGCAACCTGTTGCCAACTGGTTGGGGAACACACATTTTTCAGCCTATGGTTATCAGAGAGTCATCATCTAGTCTCCAGGCCTGGGGCTTAACGTCCTTGCAGAGAAGTCAGAGTTTATCAATAAAATGTGGAAGTAAAGAGCTTTATTTGTCACATACATTTACCCTTCCAAAAACTTAACATCTGAGTGTGTTTATGCTTCTTTAAGGCTTTTATTTATTTATTTTTGGGTGAGATATGATCGTGATTGTAATCCCAGCAGATTAAATATGTAATAAATGGACATTGTTAAAATTGCACTCACTGCTTTAAAGACATCTCAGACTCCTCTCCCTTTGTTTTTGTAAATTAATAGATGGATTTATTTATATAATCTTATATATAACCTTATATAAGCTTACTGGGGTTAGGTTAATTGGCCAATTTAAATTGCCCATAAGTGTGAATGACAGAATGAAAGTGAGTGTGAATGGTTGTCTGTGAGTCTGTGTTGGCCCTGCGACAGGCGGGCGACCTGTACAGGGTGTACCTGCCTCTCGCCCTATCTCAGCTGGCATAGGCTCCAGACCCCCCGCGACCCTGAAAAGGATAAGCAGAAGCGAATGGATGGATTTATTTATATTATACTGGTGAGACCAAACTGGGCCACAGCAGTCAATGTGGTCCATTTGATACCATAAGTCCTAAAAACTCTGCAAGCTTTGATTTGAATCTTTTCCTGCATGTTTTTCACCCTTCATCTATCCTTTTATTTCCTCTCATCAGGCCGTTATTTTAAAAAGTATTAATGTGTCTGCAATCGGCTTCTGTTGATGCAAATTCACACATTTGGGTTTTTATTGTCTTGCTTTTGTTCTGTGGAATCTCGTGGTGAAACAAGTGTGCAGCACGTAGTATGCACCCCAGTAGATGACAGAAGAGTAGTTTTGCTGTGTGCACACTCCTGTGTGCACTCCTGTGCTTCTGTAACGAGCCGGGCAGTTAAAAGCCCGAAGCCTGTGGCCTCCAGCTTCAGTCTGAGTAACTGACACAAAGTCTTTGGTCACCATGATCTAATGAGAGGAGGTCATACAGTGATGAACCTGCAGAATCATCATTAAAGGCAGTTTTGGTTTTTTTTTTGCTTCTTTCTCCCAGAAGCCTAAAAAGACAATAACAATAATAATAAAGTAAAGTGAGTGATCATAATTATGTGATTTTTGTTACGATTAAGCAGCCACAGTTGCTGCTGCTGCTGGCATTGATATCTTTGAGTGATTCTCACAGTTTGAGCTGTGATGCATTAATGCCGTTTCAGAATTTTCACCTTTTTAAACTTAACGATGTCTCTTAACGATGTGCTTCCTTCCTTCCTCCTGCTGTCTGTGAGTTTCTTGTTGCCTCTTCTTACTTTATTTTGTTGGCTGCGTGCCTTTTGTGTGTCTCAGTTGGGATTTGTTAACCATTGATTTTTTTGTTTACATACTTTTTCTGTCAGTTTGCAGTTCGTCGGCGTAACTCTGCTCTTCCCTGAGTACGTCACTGTGTCTCCTTATCGCCCCTTTGTGACTTTTCTTCCTGCTGTTTAGCTGCAACTTTGCTGCACTTACTCAAACTTTGCTTGTGTTGGATGCTGCCTGAGGATTTTCTGGGCTCTTGAGCATTTTTCTTTTCTTGCCTTGCATTTGATCTGAAAGCCAGTCGACGTTCCCACAGCAGTGTTAGCAGATGTTGCCTCATCTTAGTGTCATAGTGTTTTTATACGTTTGTTTAGGGTTGGCTGGTGTTTGTGGAGGACTGTGATTGCCACCTTGTGGTGTTTTAGTTTTTCCATGATACCTGCTGAGCAGTGAAAATCAACTTTTGATTTGAGCTTCATGCTTTTCACAATAGGTGCCCTTTTTTCCCTTTATGTAGAATAAAATTGCGACCCAGAGTCTGTCAGCGTGCTGACAGTTAGTTTGCCTGCTGATAGCCGTTAGCCTGTCTGCTGGGTTGCTCTTCTTTGGGTCCTTTTCCTAACCTGTTGTTGCAGAGATGAACTCGGGCTGTTAAAGAGGAAAATCTGCTGATTTTCTGTTTCTCACATCACATTTCAGAGACTGACAAGTTTAAAACTAGAGAAGAAGAAAACATGAAAATATTTGTGTTAAAAAAAAAAAAGACATAAATCACAAGAACACAGATTTAAGTTCTCAGATTGCCAGCAGCGTGCCACGAGCAAATGTGCTCACTGCAGGCAGGATTCAGAAGAAGCTGAAAAGCATCGAGGCAGATTTGCTGTAGCGCTTTCCTACGTGAGCTGGAAAGAAGTGCAGCGTTTCTAAATGGAGGAGGGAAGGCTGACTCTTGAGGTACTGTGTGCTGCTGTGTGTGAGTGCTTTGGAGGGTTACGGAGACATTTTTATACTGTACAGCTGCCTGCAGGAGTTACCAGCAGTAAAAGCATATGTTAGTGCCTCACGTCTTCTGGTACAATATGTGAAAGTTTATATGGATAATGGATTTCCTGCTCTGTTCTCCCCTTCAAGTATTAAATTAATTAATCTCTAAGTACAATTCTGCAAACACGATTGTGCCAATTGTTACATTTTATACACATTTGCTCTTTTGACATTTCCGTTCTGAAAACAACCGGCTTTTCATTTTTGTCTCCAAAAACTCTATTAAAGAGATTTTTCTCAGCAGATATGTCATAAAAACACTTTTTTTTTTTTTTTTGGAGAAAAGTATTTA
>VUQJ01021764.1:8047-25840 GCA_015108635.1 Andinoacara biseriatus | reverse complement strand
TCCACCTTGTAGAGTTTGCATGTTCTCCCCGTGTCTGCGTGGGTTTCCTCCGGGTACTCCGGTTTCCTCCCACAGTCCAAAGACATGCACTTACTGGGGTTAGGTTAATTGGCTAATTTAAATTGCCCATAGGTATGAATGAGAGTGTGAATGTTGGCCCTGCGACAGGCTGGCGACCTGTCCAGGGTGTACCCCGCCCTCGCCCTATGTCAGCTGGGATAGGCTCCAGCCCCCCCGCAACCCTGCAAAGGAGAAGTGGATGGATGTTACAAAAAGGTAAAGATAAAAAAAAAGCTGTAGTCTTTAATGCTAAGTATCTTTGTTTTCCTTCTTTTAGAGCAAACTCATATTTTCTATAAATCAGAAAACTTACAAAACAACGTTGCTGTCATTTTATATTTATTTATTTATTTTTACAACATAAATTACTTGCAAGCTATAAACACCCCCAGTCTGCACCTTGCTTTCTTTGAATTCTCAGAATAATAAAATAAGTGGTCACCGTCCAGCCTCTTAACAGCGGCATCTATTAAATCCTTGGCTTCAGAGTTTTGGGCTTTTGCTGCCAAATGAATTTTTAAAATTATGATCATGCCTACGATATTGGATAAACCTACAGTGAGTTGTTTTGCAGTGCGATACCATCTTGATGCTTTATATTAGTGTGTCTCAAAAAATTGAATATCTGGAAAAAGATCTCTCAAGTCATAATTTAATTCCAAAAGATAAGATTTAATATATTCTATTCATTACATGTAAAGTGAAGCATTTCTTTCTTTCTTTCTTTCTTTCTTTCTTTCTTTCTTTCTTTCTTTCTTTCTTTCTTTCTTTCTTTCTTTCTTTCTTTCACTTTTAATTTTGATGATTATGTCTTTTAGCTTATGTAAATCAGAAATCCAGTACTTCAGATTATTAGAATATTTATATATTGATCAAAAAAAAAAGAATTTGCAATACAGAAATGTCAGCACTGTACTCAAATTGGCCTGAAACCAAGAAAAGGACCAAGAAAACTATAGAAACACCAGTGAGACATGGAGATACACACATTGTGTCCATGTTATCTGAGATTTCATCATGTGGAGCTTCCTGGAAATTCTTCTTACGTTCAGGGAGTCAGTGAACTTGTGACTATTTGCTGTAATTTCCTGGGGACCTGAGCATTGGTTTAAGCATTGCAACAGTATGTGGGAGCAGCACTGATTTGGGAGTGAAAACTCCAACAGTACCATGTAACACAAATTTCACCAAGTCCACAAATTAAAACTATACCCTTTTTTAAAAGTGTCTAATATCAGAGGTTAAGGATCATCTCGCATACTGGTAACATTAACCATCACTCCAAGGTGGACATTTCATTTTAAGTTCTAGCTTTGGCGATCAGAGAAATAAAGTCCTCCCTAGAAAGTGACCTGGGTTTTCCTGATCATTTCTTGAAGCTGGAGTGGTCCATCGCTGATCAAATTTAAATGCTTGTCTGGTAATGACATCACAGGTTACGGCCTTGGCTTGTCTTGTGTTTGACTTCGATGAAAGTGGAGTTACTCAGAATAATACAACATTGCCTCATTCAAGGCTAAGATGCTACAGCAATCTTCCATGACCTCTAGAAAACCTGTGAAATTAGTTTTATGCAGTTCTGAAAAGTTCACCCTTTAAAGAGGCAGGATCTCTGCAGCATGCCCCAAAAATGGATGAGATGTGATTTTTTTTTTTTCTTAAAAGATTTTCTTCTCGAGAGCGTTGTTTCCAAACTGCTCTCTTAAATGGATGAAGGAAAAGTCACCTTTTATTCCCCTTAACTGTGCTTACAGCTACAGTAATTGCTGTCTTAGATGGACAGAAATTAATTTTTGAAAGGTCTTTGAAGTACCCACAGTGAAGCTTTTCAGTCTTTCATACTCAGTGTGATTACTTTGGCAGCTTTATGAAGAACTCTGCTTGCGTCTGATGAATAACTGTCAGCATGGAATTAGGCATTAAAACAGGCTGGGGAGGGTTTCTGTCATTACTATGAAGCACAAAGATTGTTGTCTCCTGTGAAGCCATACTGCTTGTGAAGCATAGATACAGTGTACAATACTGTTATGAAAAACCCCATTTGGCGCACCTTCCCTTTGCTACTGTGACACCCATTTTGTCAAGGATTCTCCTGTGTTTGGGTCAATACCGAAATATTGAATTTCCTCATTAATCATTGCCCATTTCCTGCTTGCCATAAGAGAAACCAGCTGCACTCTACATTCACTGAGGCCCCCGACTCTGATTATTGGCATTTAAAAATCTGTTTTTATGAAGTGAAAGTGGAGCAGTGGATGGATAGCAGTAGATACTGAGCTGGTATAGAGATGTGTAAATGAATGTAGTCCTGGCTTATATGGCTGATCAGTGATCCCTTTTGCATAGGTAGAGAATTGAAAAAAATCAAAAAAATTTTAATGTCAAAACTTATAGAAATTAGGTGTTTTGATAGCAAGAAGAAAAAAAATCTTAAAGAAAGATTTTGTAAAGCAGGGCCTATTTTGCTAATTTGCAACTCCGTGTTTTTATTCTTGGACTCAAGAGTTGCTTTGCATGATTCACAAAATAATCCTTATTTAAGGAGCTCGTCTGTCTGAAACAAGCTCTTTTTCTGAATGGCTGTCTCTTGCAAACAGAAGGGCTTAAGGATCAGTGGGGTAATGCATTAATTACATTCATTTTTGCCTATTCTGATAAACTAGTTCCACAATCAAGGGAGAATTAAAAAATCTGTAACTTCACGTCGTATCTGTAAATATCTCTCAGCCTTCTATGACACTAAATTGAATTGAATATTTGTAATAATGGACAAGCCATTTACTGCAACACTCCTTGGCTTCTGGGAAATTCTAATGGATATTTTTTAATGTTTTGTGATTGACGTGATTGGTTCATCTTTCTAATCAACATCCTGCCTTTCTCAGTAGTTGCATTTGCTCACTTTGAAGTGACTGAAAATGGATAAAACCTCTGGGAAAGGCAAATAAGCTGACTTTGAGTTTAGATCATTGAGGTTTTTGTTGTTGTTCGCTATTTAGCATTCTCACATTACAGTCATTAAAAGACATCATCACTTAGGCGAACCCTAAAGCCTAACACCCAGACAATTCGGGGGTCTGAGGTTTAAAACATTATGAAAGGATTTGCAGCATCCGGCTCTGTCCCTGCATTTTAATGAGCTTATTTGCATACTTGTTCATCATTATCTCTGTAAAGCTTATTGATGTGAAAAGTGGTGTTACATTAATATGTCAGCTCAGCACTTTCAAACTTGGCTCCTTTTCTATATTTTGATTTTGGAAATACATAAAAGGACTTGTCTACATGTGGTGAAAGAAATGGGGAAAGACAGTTGGGCAGCACTTAGATAAAGTGGCTTGAATTCTGCTCATGCAGGACATTATATCCCTCACAGCTGTGACTGCTGACCTTCCTGAGTAGCAGGCAAAGCTACTTTTGTAATAGTACCAAAAAATAAGAACTGGAAAACACTTTTTTAAAACTGTACCAAAACGATGGCAAGCTAATTAGAATTTTAGGAAGAGGTCAGCTGGACAGATTTGACACTTTAATTCCACAGTCAGTATTTAAATGACCCCACTGTCTTTTGAAAATGACGTTCCAGTAGTCACCTATTCCATTTCCTTTGTCAGATCCAGCACCGACATTCTCGACACGGTCGGGATACAAAGTGGCCGATGAGAAGGAGCACTTGATCTCTGATATCAGTAACCATGACACGTGTGAATCCAGCCTCAGCTTCGTCTTCTTGCTGTAGAGTGAACGAACCGTGTTCCCAGGCCACAGACAAGCCATGATGTACTAAACTGCTGATTTCTTTCGGCAGCACATTAACCAGTACACTTAACTTAAAGCAGCTGGAAAAACTCCACAGTGTATTGATTGAGCAGTGGCTTGCACTTCACTTAGAGTGCACCTATTAATTACACAAATACACTGTGACAACTTTAGCATTTGTTGTAGTTGAAGAAAGATAATTCCATTTCCCCAGAGATAATAGAGAAGAGCAGAAATGGTACTTCAACATCAGTGCAGATTTTACTGAAAGCATAATGAAGACAGTTTGAAGGAATTCACATGCAGAAATATTCAGTGCCTCAGTAAATTGTCCACACATGAAGCCTGACATTATTTATGTATTTTTATTTTGACATGTTGGCTGTAGGAAGTCCCTGTTGTTTCTCTTTTACTGAATGTTATCTTCAAGGTTGAAGTGATTTTTGGTTCCCATTTTCATGTTGTAGCATACAGTAGCATACCGCCTGCCATTTCATGTCATGAACCCTCACTTTGACCTTTCATGTATTATTCTAGACTGTAAGATATTTGTTTGTAGAAATAATGAGCGAAATGCGCGGCAGCGTGCTATTAATACACAATCTTGTAATAACACTTTTTTTGTTGTGGATCCAGGAACAGGTTTAAATTTGGGGATATTGCAATATTTTTCATTAGCACATTATTTTTACCTTAATCACTACAAACAGAACATGCACACTTTGTATATTGTGTATATTCATGTGTAGTAGTTGTTTGGTTTCTATCTGTAGTCTGCTTGTAGGCTTGAGCTTAGTCTGGAGACCAAAAGCGAGATTATGTGCCCCAAAATCATTCACCATCGTCTGACTACAGTTTAGTTTAAATAATAATATCATTTTTAAAAAAAATACATCTGTTCAATTTTAAGTTCAGTTCAGTACAATTTTGTTTAATTTATATTGTGCCAATTCATAAGGCCCTTTATTTTTTAAGGTAAAGCTCCTGCTATTTTAGAGCAAAACCCCCCAACAATCAGATGCTCTCATATCATCAGCACTTGGCAACACTGGGGAGGAAGAACTCCATTTAACAGGAAAAGCCATCCAGCAGAACCAGGTTCAGGGAAGAGAAATGAGAGAATAACGAGACGAGTATAAAACACACACAAAGAAAAAACAAAAGCTAAAGACTTATAAATAATGACTGCTGGTTGAAACAGAAAATTCCTGGATATGTGCAACTACACAAGAAGCCATGAAAAAAAAATCATCTGGTGTCCCTCGGGGCTGAGTCAGCAAACTAGCCAGTGTGTTTACAGACTGACCTTACTGTACATTATTAAAAAATACAGTTTGTAACACATTGATCACACAAAAACTGACAGATGTACGGTGCTGAAGGAGAAGTTGGTTTTAATCAGCCAAATGCAAATAAAGTTAAATATAACTCCAAATGATAAATATGAGGGCATGTGCAGTATGCATGCAATTGTAAATCTGTAGCAAGTACAACTGCCCAATGGTTTATGCGCAGTTTTTTTCTGGCTGATGTAAATTAAGTGACAGAGTTAGGGCTACAACAGTGTTAAGTGCATATACACAGTAACAACTTCATTAATAATGTTAGAGCTCTTAAAGCTGCACCAATCAATATTTTTACATTACCAATAGAGTAAATGACTGTAAGTAATGTGGAAGGTGTTGTTTGCAGTAAAGTAAGCACAGGAACAGTCACCCTACATTTGCTTCAACCCTACAAAGTTTTTTAGTGACTTTTAGCATCAGGAGGCAGATTTTTTTTCCTTAAAAGATTGGTTAAAAATCCTTTGTCCACCACCAAACAGCAGAATACCAAAAGTAGCAACTAGCTGGTGAACATTGTGGAGCCATAATCAGCTGAAGAACTAGATATTTCTCTTGGGAGTTGGTGGAGACCAAAACAAAGCTGAAAGGAAGTGAGAATGAGATTCACATACAGCTGTGCTGAAGCACATGTTAAACTGAACAGGGAGCTTGCTTTAGGACTTGGAAAGCAATTTGGTTGCAATTTCTGTGCAACAAGGCTGCTGTGGGATGCAGTTAACTTCAACTAAAACTTACAAATTTTGCTGATCTCCCATTCAAGGTCATCTCTGATTGCACCTCTTTTATGCCTCCTGCTAAAAGTCCAGCTGGTGAGTGACAATTGTGTTGAAACGGCCAATAATCTTTTCAGTACACTACGAGGGGGACCTCTATGAAAGGGGCTTAGATTGACATGCAGTACAGTAGAAGTTGTTGGTCATGTTGCCAAATCCTATGAATATTGCAAAAAAGGGGCGATATTCCTTTTTTTCCCGCCCAGCTCTCTTCTCCCGTACAGATTCTCAGTTTGACACAGAAGCTCACATTTCCTCTCTATGCGCATTTCAAATATTTGGGGAATTACAGATGTGTTCAGAGCAGGATTTGACCAGATCAATCTGAAAATGATGGCAGCACTCCAAGCGGTGCTGAAGTGCACAAAGTGACAACGCTGAAGCCAAACACAAGTTAGCTAATATTTATGCTTTTTAAGGGCAAGGTTGATGAACTTTTTGATTCCCACCCCTTGTATTTTAATGTAAGACAGTACAACTCACAGAAATCAGCTGTCAGTGGCCATAACTGAAGGACATAAACGCACATACTGTACTTGAATGAAGGAGAGGAATGCTAAAGTGAGATGGAGGTTGAAAAAAGGGCTAGCTTAAAGGAAGCAGGTATAAATAACAATAAGAGATTGGTGAGTGGAGAAAGAAAGCTGGTTTGGACTGGTTAACGAGCCTTATTGAAAGTAGTCTTGGCAGGCGATTAGAGCTGTGGCTGAGGTCCCAGCATCAGTTACCTTATTAACTTTGTTTTAAATGAATGCTCCTCTAAGCTAATCAATTCTAGTCAAGACAGATGCTTAGCAGGATGAACTGAATTAGCCTCAGGCCTGCATTCTGCAAATATACACCTCTGTCCATGAGCTAAAATATATGCGCAGGAGAGCTCATTAATAATTGATGCTGTTACAGAACACATGATGAGGAGACTGCAGCAGGATAGAAGATGATGTTTGCTTTAAACTTAAGGGATCAGGTATAGTAGTATTGACTAGAATTTAATGTGCATGTTTTTTAAACAACTAATTTTAATGGTTTAAAGTAAAAAAGTCTTAAGATATGTATGTCACCCTGTATAGTGAAATACTTTTTATGTATACGTTTAGCAGAAATAAAATCTTCAAAGCTTTCAAATTACACATCATTGCATGATTAAAAAAAGGTGCCGTGTTTGCATTCGGTCAACAAGAATAAAGAACCATGAGTGAATGCCTGTTGAGGTGCTATTAAGGAAAACACTAAACCATTACTGTAGCTTCTAAGGTGTGACAGTGGCAGCTCAAAGCCGTGATTCTTCAGATTAAAACAGCTTTCTTCATGTAAGAGTTAAAGGGAAGTAATCACAAGTTAACACTAATATCTGTCTAAATTAATTTTAATAAAAAGAGAATAGCATTTGGGTGCCAGAGGTCACTCATAGGCTTCACTTTCATGTTTGCCTCTCAGGTGCATCAATCTGGACTTTATCCACCGCTGCCTGCAAGGGAAACTAAAGCTCACTTCCCAACTGAAACCCTATCTCTTGCGTTCTACATATCATTGTGCCCTCTAAGATCTTATTGTGGAATGGTTGAAATTACAGTTCACTGCTACTTCCCAGCTCCAGATATCCAACCCTTTCCCCTCCCTCGGGTGTGAAAGGGAAACCTGACCATGTCTTGTCCAGCATTCCCTGTATATTTAGTCTGGGTAAACCTACCATCAGTTAGATCCCCGCTGCAGCCAGACAACATCTAACAATCACAAGGCTTGGCTTGGAAATATTTTGGAAAAAATGGGAGCTCCAGAGGAGGAAGCACCACGTCCCCCATCAGATATCACTGTTTTCGGTGCCAACTGTACACTCCACGGCCTGAGCCACATATTTCTGCCTGGTGGAGTGACCATCCGCCGGTTGCTCTGGGCTGCTGCATTCAGTGCCTCACTTTCTATCTTCCTGCTCCAAGTAGCAGACCGTGTGATCGAGTACTATCAATACCCCCATGTTACAATCCTGGATGAAATGGACAGTCCCGTCATGTATTTCCCAGCCATAACTCTCTGCAACTACAACAGCTTTCGAAAGTCCCAGATCCGTAGGAATGACATCTTCTGGATGGCTGGACTCCTGGGTGTGGAACAAGGGGACTTTGACGATTTCATGGCCGCTTTAGGGCAACCCACGGACAGTGATACCAAGTTTTTCCCCAGCAAGACCTTCAACATGCTGGAGTTTGTGAAGAGGGCTAGCCACAACATAGATGAGATGCTGCTTGACTGCAAATACAGAGGCAAGGACTGTGGTCCAGAGAACTTTACTACAGTAAGTAAGGCTGCTTATATACAGTAGGTCTAGCCTCTGGTGAGATCAGTGTAGGCACTTCATAATCATTAAGGGTTTAAAAAAAAGGGGGGGGGGATCCCAAGGTGTTATGAGAGGGTGAACATATTCTGTCTTAAATATTTCACAGCAGGTCAACTGCTGATACATTAATATCTAGACAAAATATTTATTGGGAAGTGTCAAATAGTGTTTTACAAATCTTTCATTGGAAATTATTAATAGAAAGCTCAAAAGCAAGATTTGAACAGAAACAAGATTTGAAAAAGCCTCGGGCAAAAATATCAACAACTGTGAGCTGTTCAATATTCATTATAAAGCTATGATTCTAGCTCTTTATTTTGCCCGGGGTGAAGTGAAAAATGAGTCAGTTTATGTTTATAAACACCAGGAGATCTGCTCTACGATGTTATTTTTCTAAAATGAACACTGTCATGATGTCATGATGAACAGAATCATTCAAATCAGATATCATTAGTAGACGAGACATCAATTCAGATTATGCTGTCACTTCTTAATTATTTTTTTTTTAACATAGTCCTCATTTAAGAAAAAAATACTAGTATAAATGGCATGTTTGTGAAAAGATTAAGTAGCTTTAGGGAGAACAATGGGTATGTGGGTGTAAGAAGAAAAGTTTCTGAGGAATACTAATAAAGCAGCGCTTTATCTCTGTTTACAAAGCAGGAATATATTTCCTTGGTCTTTATAGTGATGCCAATATTTATGTCGGGTCCAATTCGTCACTTTGTGACTGCTATTAATTGTAATTTTTCTTGAAGGAGAAATGAGAGTTACTTTCTTTAAAGTGTCCTCAGAAAGGTTTAATGTACTGTGGTGCCATATGGTTCAACAAATCTCTGCTGACATCATGCATCATGCATTATGAAGCAAGCATATGTTGTTTTCAAGACCAGTAAGGTTTTTAACTCATTACTGTTTTTCTTTGTAAATACCTCAGAAGAATTGTCCTTTTTCATCGTAGTAATAGCACCAAATGTTCTAAATATTGGTCTCAAAAAATCAAAAATACATAATGCAACCAAAACACAATGCTGTCATTGTAGAGATGAAAGGGTAATTTGTCTTAACTCATGTCCTTTCATTTTTTTGTGAACTCCAGTTTTTCCTTCTCAATTTTCAGGTCTTTACCTAAGAAATAAAATTATGTCAGCAGAATCTGAGCGGAACTTAATCGTCCTGCTGCAGAGACAGGGAAAGGATTGTATTTCGATGAAATGGGCCATTGATTTGAGTGATGAAAGCCCAGCGCCAAGACGGGCTTGCCATGCTGCACAGTTTCTTTGAGAACCAGCAGTGAAACAAAGGCAAATGATTTATACTAATTACCTTGTAGTTCTCCTGTAGCAGTACTATTATTTTTTTTGTCGGTGGCAATGGTTTAAATTAAAAGAAAAGGTTTGGCTTTTCAATTCACACCAAACCTGACATCTACTATAAAGAGGGCTCCAGACTTGGACACTTAAATGACTTGCCAGGTATGAGTCATAACTCCAAAAGCAAAACAATGCATATATGAGCTAATAAAGGCACATTCTGATATCGCTGTGATCAGTCAGGTGACCTTGCCTTCTTCACATCTCCACATATAAAGGGCAAATTTCAGCTAAATGTCAGAAACTGGAGATGCTCTGAGGGCCTAAGTATAGAGGGGACTAATTAAAGATTCATAGAGCTGCCTGAATTCCCCTTCCTCGATTCCCTCGGCCTGCTGATCTTACCGTGGGCGGCTGAGAGGCAGGTCCTCTCACAGGAGATAAGATAGGATGGAATTGAGATTGCCCATTATATACTTCAGCAACATCAACACAAAATGACTCACACAAAGGTCTAGACAACATCTGACAATTAGCTCTCTGCATGTGGACAAAAAACAGAAAATATATGCTTTGAATAATTCAAATACCTCTGCTCATGCATTTAATTGATCCATTTTGATATGGCTTTTAAAAGGACATCATTAGAATAAACGGACTGCTCTCTTTCCCAATTTGAAAACTCTAGTACATATTTTTGTAGCTATCCGACCATATCAACCGTACCATACTTCACTTTAGTTTTCATAACATTTTTCAGACCCGTTTGAGTACATGCACGCGTGTGTGTTTGTGTAAAATTTTAGACAAAGTAACAGCGGCTGGAGAAACTTGGCATGCCCGACGGTGACAGGAAAGACCAGATGTTTCAGCTAATGAGCTGGATATGGGTGCATTAATATTGAGAAATCACAGAGAGGAAATATCATGGCCCCCAAGTGCAATCACTCCCTCTGCATCAAGTAATTAAATATTTTTTGGGGGAGGAGATGCTGTAATTTACTGGTGGAGAATGACTCTCGTATATTTAAAAGCTGGCAGATGGTACAGGCTGGAAATGTTCTACCCATGCAGCGCTCTAAATATACATAGAAACATAGCCTTGAACGTCCATGGATCAGTCTGTGGTAACAAGTCGTGTTCAGATTTCAAGTTGGGTTTTTTTTGTGCTTTTCAAATACTTTTTTGTGCTTCAGACACAATGTAACAACATTATTAAAAAAAAATAAAAATAACACATGTGATCATCCAAATAAGTGTTTTGGTGAATGCTTTATTTCATTATCAAATTCATCTCGTGCTTCCATCTTTGTTCCTTACACACTGTCTGTGAACTGGTGTGCGATTGATTACCTCATTAATACTCAAAAGCGTAAGCACCCCAACACACCCTAAATCATTGCTGTGGATTAAACCTGCAAGACAGCCTCACACCAAATAAATCATCTGTCATTGTGTATATGCAGGATGCATGCTGAAGGTGGTGTAATATCATTTCAATTGATCACCAACTCAGCACTTTAGCCAGCCTGCGCCACTGCAGAGACTGGACTCTAACATGTTTATCCCATTAATCTTGATCTTCTGTGTCAACATAAGTTAATAGATCTATTAGCTTATGTTGTAACAAAAGAGCTTTGGTTTCAACTCCCTTTTTAATATTATTATATTTTATGTTAAAGCCAGAAGCAGGAGCTGGTGCCTTTACTTTACGTGCTGCAGTATCCTCTCAAGGCTGATGTTGGTTTTGGAGGTCAAAGAAAAGCGAAAGGTGAGTAAAGGAAGCAGAAGACAGGATTGAGTGTCAGAAATGTTCACAATGAGTCTGGCTGCAGGCAGAGAGAGCAAATAGGCAGTATGGGGAAAAGTACAAAAAAATAGTTACTTATACCACATAGAGGTGGAAAGGGTGAAAAGCAACAAATCGAGCTGAAGGAGAGCGCTGACACAAAATGGAAACAAATTAGAAAGAGAAAACAGAAAAAGAGCCTGTGCTGTGCTTAGATTGAGGTGGGACTGGGATTCAGCCGAGAAACGGCACCATCATTGTGATTCAGCCTGCTCTGGAGTGGAGCCAGTGCCTTGATGCACAACTGGAAGCATTAGGAGAGATGAAAGGAAGAAGGTGTGTGAAGGAGCACAAAATTACAGTGCTGCCTAGAGCATCAAAGGAAGAGCAGCGATAAAATAGAGCTCTACAGTGCAAACAATGAAATAAACAAATCTGAGGCACTGAGTGTAGATGACAGGCTTGATTACAAATGCTTAATGTGTTTATTCCAGTGCTCAGTGTCGGTAAAGGCCACTGTGAGAGTCACTGTTACTATAAGTGCAGCATTGGCATTCCAGTCAGTGGCACTGAGGAGGGATACTGAAGGAATTCATGACGGGAACGCTGTGCGAGGATGCTTTATGCTGACTTGCTCAGTCGGCGGAGGATACGACCAGAGGGGCAGACATTGAAGGTGCCAGTTGACAGAACCTCTTAAGTTAATTAGCTTGTTAGACACTAGACACAAGTACGACTCTGTCCAAAACCAACAGAGCCATTGTGTTCTGCTGTTGATTACTAGCCTCCTGGCGCTGGGACATCTAAACAAAAACATGCGTTATAGTCCAGGTTTTCCTAATCTACTGAATACCAAATGAGCAAAAAGTGACTCATGATTTCATATCCCAAGTTCTTTTGTTTTTTATTACCTCAGAAGCCATATTTAGCTTTTGTTTCCACTGGTGTCCTCTGGGATCTACATCTTACTCTCTTAGTTAATGTGATGTATAAAGTATTGTATCGCTTTCTCAGATTACTCTTCAAGAAAAATGTGTCAATGTCATAGGCTGTATATAAAAAATTGACCCACTGGTTTGTGTGGCCCTGTTTTGGAACCTCAACAATTTGCCTGGTTCCATGTTGTTGGTCTTTTAAGCCAGAAGTGATCATATTTGGACAATTAGAGCATACTGTATGGCTGAATTGCTGACAGTTATCAGATAATGGTGCCAAGTAACATAAACTTTAGTAATTACTTTTGGTGCTTATGATATTAAGTTTGCTCTGCGTTTCCTGTCTAGTTTCCCATGTCTAGTTAAGTCTATGTTTCATGTTCTGTTACTTCCTGTTTTATTTTGCTAGTCTTTGTCTCATGTGCATTGCATTCTGTTTTGCTTCCTGTGTTTCCCTCTCAGCTGTTTCAACTTATCCTCGTTACCCCTTGTGTATATATTGTCTGTGTTTTCAACGTGTTCTTTGCTGTTTTGTACTGTAAAGGTCAGCTGTGTGGTAGGCAGGTGATAGCCCCACAAAGCAGGACTTGAAACAAGATTAAATTTAACTTCAACTTTATTCCAGATAATACCGGACTAACAGAGCTTGAAGGGGCAAGCAGCACAAACTAGGAATATCACTAAATCAAAGATACAGACAGTAGAGCACACAGCAGGAGAGGAGCCATAAATGATGACACACCAAAGAACTGATGAAAACACAGACAATATATACTCAAGGGATAACATAAGGAGGGTGGAAACAGCTGGGATGGACAGGTGAACAGAACTGTACTAATGAGGCAGGGAGGAAGCAAAACTGAACATACTGCACATGATACAAGGAACTGCCAAAGTAAAGCAGGAAATGACTACACAGACCAGGACTGAGGCAGAAAACAAACAATACACGAGACATACTAAAGGCAGGACAACACAAACTAAACACAGAGACAAGGACTGAATATGGAAATGCAGGGAAACAGGGTTCAAATACAAACAATCACAACCAGGAACAGAAACTCATATCCAACTAAGAAGTGCAAAAACTCAATAACTCAGTAACTGTAGAGTTCTAAACCTCTGGCAGTAACATCAGCAGAAGAACTGTGTGCCGGGAGCTTCAAGGTGTGGTTTTCATCTTTGCATCTTTGATTTTTAAGCTATGGCAATTTAATTGGTTTTCAAAATGTATATTCCCTAATAAAAGTTCTTTAAATGGTGGCAAGGGAGACATTCATGAATAGCCTCGGGAATGTTTAAGGGTATGCTTTTAATTCATAACACATGCATGGGGGAAAAAAAATCCTGATGGAATGTTGGGTTACACTGTGGCAATTTTAGACCACTGGCAAGTGCTTATCCCTGAATGGATTCCGGGTACCAAAAGCCTCCAGCTGAGCAAACAAGATGAGGAAAAAAAAAAAGACATTATCCCTGCAAAAGTACCGGTGAGGAAATTCGAGGAGTGAGTTTATCAAAGTGTGACTGCAGGCTGCAGAGTGAAAGCTTGAGTGACAGCGTTTCTTGGATTCTGCCTGGAATGGAACAAGGGAGAAAGACAGCAGGTGTAGCCAGCTGCATCTGTGGTTTATTGATACAGACTGCATCTGCCCTCCACCTGGTCTGCCTGGGTGGATACACTATACGTATGCTGTGCCGGAGATGTTTGCAATTACTGTAGATTTTAAATAAGTAATTGTAAGGCATGCTTTTAACTGAACCTGGAAAAAAACATGCTGCTTCAGCTTAAAGATATAGCACTTTAAAAAAAATGTAAACAAAAAACAAGGATTAACATAATTTTATTGCCAGTGAATGCACACTGAATATATGTTCCTTCGGAACAGCTTTGGTGTGTTTTTTATTTTATTACTTCTCCTACAAAGTGCATGGCAATATTTCTTCCTTTTGATAAATTTTATATGAGGCATTTCACAGTATAAGCCTCTCTTAGCAAAAAATCCACTTAGGGTTTCCATGCACGATGGGTGCAGCATACAAAGTGGCTGTGTGAGAGGTTAGTTTCATTTAAAGGCAGGCCACAAGATGTCTCCCTCTGCTAAAGAAGCTGCCCATCCAACAGAGTGGCAGTCTGATTGCAAACACTGTCTGGCTGTCTCGTCCAGATTTGCATTCGTTTGGTCATTTTAAATCACAGTGTCTCTCACCACATTTCTCTGCAGGCCCTAATTTTAAATTCAGAATTCAGTTCTTTAAGTTTTCTTGCAACGCCGAGTGTGACATGCTGCATATCAATCAGGAATCCTGACCTCATAGTCAAAACACTGGCGCTCGCGATGCTTCAGCTTCCTTTATTCAGGCTCTAAATATTACAGAGCTTTATAAATTTTTATCTTAAAACTTTCAAGGCTGACACTGAATACGGTTTGTGTGTCAGCGTGGTCTGGCCTGCTCGTCTGGAAATATACTGAGTCGAATAAATCAAATAAATCGCAGTCAGTGTAAAATGCAGTTCAAAGCCAACATAGGGTAATTTCTGTTTGTGCATTAATCCTTTTGTCAACTAAATAAGCTACTGTTTTGATAAGCTTTAGATCATTTTTTTTTCTCCAAGGCTGACAAATGTTCTCTGATCTCAGCTTATCAAGTGTTTAGACTTGCTTCTTTTCTATAGATGTTATTTTACATTTAATATTTTCCCACTTTGATAATTCAGGGGATCCCAAACTGAAGTGAAATTTATGTCATCTAATCAATAAATAATTTAGTTCAAAAAAATATGGATTATCCAGTAATTTCACATTAAATGTAACATCATTTTGATGTGCATGTTCAGTAAGCAGGCATTATAAATTCCATCCGTCCATCAATTTTCTTCTACTTATCATTTTCAGGCTCCATCTTATAAAAAATTGTTTGTTCACATACATATATCATATACAACTAAAAAAATAAATAAATAAACATTCATGTTTGAGAAGCTGAAAACAGGGTTTAGTATTTTTGCTTAACATTTTTCTGAACAGTTCATGTCATGAATGATTAATCAACTAATTAGCTGAGCTCTACAGTAAGTGGACAGTGATGCTGGATGCAGCTTCTCTTGTGTCCAGCTTCGTCTCTGCCCTGGCTGCACTCCGTGCAGTTGTGATGTGCATCTAATTGCTGCCAGGATTTCATTTGGTGTTGAACATTCTCACTGGCCCTTGAAGGAGCTTCTCTCTTTACTCAGTCAAAACTCTGCTCCTCCTCTAATGAGACCTCTGGGGTTTGGCTTGGCTTTGACATAAAAGAGGATGGTTAGTGTCATTCCCTGACAGCCTGAGGGATCACGGAGTTGCTCTTTAAGCCGGGTGAGTAATACAAAACTCAGAAAAAATAAATCTTTCAAATAGTCCTACTTTTCTTTCAGCTGCTCATTTGAATTTGGTCATTTTTATTACACCATGACCCTCTAATTACATGCTTCAATACCGAAACCCAGATTAAATGCATTTTCATCCCAAGGACGATAACAATAGCAGTGTGCAAGCACCAGAAATTTGTTTTCAGTAAGAAGGATAGCAATTTTATTGGGAAGAAAAATCATTACATTTTGCCCAGAGCGCTATGCATTCCTGAGTCGTTGCAGTGCCGTGTTGGAGGGGATATTTGAATTAAATTAATGATTTTGGGAAATATTTCACAAATAAACAGAGTTATGAAAGTTTGTCATATTAGAAAAAGTTTGAAAACATTGTAATGCTGTGATTGCAGTCTTACACCAGATTTAAAGCCTTTTTGTTTCCCAGAGGCTAACAGCAGGCTGGGAATACCAACTCCCTTTTATATGATCATGTAACTCTTCCATTTACACATCTGTATAGGAAATCTATAATTATGTTACACAAAGATGAATTAAATCTCTCCAGTATTTACACTTAAAGCTACACTTCCTACTACTATAAATACCCACATTTAGCTACTGACTCTATGGAGCATTTTAGTGTTCTTAGTTCACTGTATTGTTTTAATTGCTTTGTTGCATTGAATATTACTTACCAAACAACAAATAACAAACAGATGTTTCCAGAGTGACAAATGTGAATATTTTGGACCTTTATCTAACTGAACAGGGAAAAAAATGGAGAATAAATGATCTATTTACAATTTCCAAGTAGCCTGAAGCATAACTTAAAATTAATACAAATGCTGCTGTAATTTAATTAGGAAATCTAACATGGTAGCTGCTGTTATTTTGAAAAAGCCCTTAAGTAATTAAAATGTAAATTTTTGCTAGTTAAAGTATCATTTCACTAGCTGCTGCTTCCCTGTAGACTCAGAAATAAGTGCCAATGTCTGGGGCTCAAAAATGAAGGCAGAAGTGCCAAAATCTACCTATCTATTCAATTGAAGTTGGCTCAAAAAGTGGTTTAAAACCACAGATTCCAATTTTAAAGTGTTTTTAGGTTTTACAGCTACATATGTAGCCGTAGGTGTTTGTGTACTATGGGGGCACATTTCACAAGAAGTGAAATCATGAAGGAAAGAGAAAACGCTGCCGGCATCTTAATAAAAAGCCATCCTCTTCCTCCTTACCTCAAGTCTCAACTCCTGAACTGAAGTCAGGGCTCTAATACCTGAAAACATGCTTATTTATTTTTGACATTGTCAAAGTTACTTACTGTCAGCAGATTAGACATGTGAGCAATGAGCCAGTTAAACAACAACAACAGTTGGTCATTATGCCAGCTAATTTTTGGCTGTAGTGTCCTAAAAAAAAAAAGTCTCTGATAGACAGTTTGACTACATTCTCACATGATATGAGAGTTTATTCACTAAGTGTCAAAGTCCAACAAAGTTAAATCCATTTCAAAGACAGTTTCATTAATGCAGGCTAATAGCAACTAACAGAGGCTTACAGGCGCTAACAGCAGCTAAAAGCGGCAAAAATAGTGGCTCTTAACAACAGAAAAGTTCAGGATATCCTCAACAACTCACTTTAGTATCACTGTCATTAGTCAGAAGTGAGCTTCACTGACTTATTGACCCATATTAGACTCCTTTCACAAAGTTTAAATCCTCTTTAAGACTAAATAAAGGTGGATGCTTCTCACCCAGATTGATAACTGAGATAAACAGTGGACTGACAGCCTACACAATGGGGTGTATCCAGGGTGTATCCAGTCTGGTAGTCAGGTTAGAGAGGATGGCCTTGAAGGGAGAGGAGCTAAAATAATTGTAGATGAATTGAGGAGTTGAAGCTCAGTATATGATAAGTAAGTATTTTGAATTGGGAATCATGCAAAAATAGTTTAAGAGACCAGCAATAAAAATGTGGAGCAGGAAAAAGGCATAATAGACTCCCTTTAAGTGCATGGTTTACTTATGCTTAAATGTGCCACATAGAAAATGCCTGAAAAAAAGGATGGATAGCTGCTGTCAGAGTCAGAAAGGACATGTTAAGAGAGTAATGATGATTGTCATGCATTGCCAGTATG
>VUQJ01021763.1:1036-25359 GCA_015108635.1 Andinoacara biseriatus | reverse complement strand
TTGGCTGACCTGCCAAACTTCACCCCGTTCCCAGACGAGTGGACGGTGGAGGACAAAGTGCTGTTTGAACAGGCCTTCAGCTTCCACGGAAAGAGCTTTCACCGCATCCAGCAGATGGTAAGATTCAACACAACAGCAATATCACTTTCTCTGATGGTATTACATTAATGCCAGAGGAAGGGCACTGTAAAGTACCATACAGTTTTGAGGTACTGCTACATACTGTAACTGGAGTATTTGAACATTTTCTGCTACTCAGTACTACTTTTGCCACACACTAGAGAAGTTCCTGGACACAAGGAGACACAGGAGTAAAAGTTCAGGCAGTTTATTTAAAGACAGATGATGATGATACATTGTTGATGGTATGAATCCAGAGAGGGTTTGTCAAGGCTGGCAGGTGAGTGATTTCCAGCAGGCTTTCAATCTTCAGCTCTCAATCTTTGCTCCCAAATAACACTCTCCTCTTAGTCTCTCCCAAACTTCATGGACTACAGCTCTGCTTTTAACACCACCCTCCCCCACAGACTGGTGAACAAACTGAGGGACCTGGGTCTCCCTGAGCTTCCTGACCGGCCGACAGCACTTAGCACACATCCACTGCCCTCAGCCTCAGCACTGGCTCTCCACAGGGCTGTGTGCTCTATTCTCTGCACCCCCGCCGACCACAGCAACACCATCATCACGTTTGCTGATGATACCACAGTGGTGGGGCTCATCTCAGGAGGTGACGAGTCTGCCTACAGAGGCGAGGTGGAGCGACTGTTGGTGTGGTGCAGGGAAAACAATCTGCTCCTCAACACCTCAAAGACAAAATAGCTCATAATAGATTACAGGAGGAAAAAAACGGACATCACACCACTAACCATCGGGGGGAGCCTGTGTGGAGAGGGTGGCTGGTTTCCGTTTCCTGGGGGTCCACATTGAGCACAAACACCTCGAAGCTGACAAAAAAAGGCCCAGCAGAGACTTCCTGAGAGTTCTCAAGAAAAAGCTAAATCTGCCGGTGTCCTTCTACAAGTGCTCCATAGAGAGCATGCTAACGTACTGTATCCGTGTGTGGTACAACAGCAGCACTGCGGCTCAAAGGAAAGCTCTCCAAAGGGTCGTGAATATCATCGGCTGCCCTCTCCCCTCACTGGAGGACTTGCACAGCGACTGTTGTCTCAAAAAAAGCACAAAACATGTTGTAAGAGTGAGGACTGTACGTAATGCTAAAGTTGAAACAAGTGGAAAACTGGGCCCACCTGGCTTGACGAGGGTTCAGTCCTTTCCCTGAGCAAAGGTAGGCCAGTCCATACCAAAAACAGTTGTTTCAAGCCCTTGAGACAGTGTCTCCACTCCTCTAATGAAATCTTGATGGCCCGCAGCTTCAGATCAACATCATCATTTTGCTTTGCAGAAAATAGATGAGAGAAAAATGCACAGGGTTGCATTTTTTCATTATCTTGTTGTGAGAGAACTGCTCCTACTCCAATGTCGGAAGCATCAACCTCCACGATGAACTGTTTGATGTGTTGGGCTAGTTCACTCCAGCTTCATTCACAAGGGCCTGAATGATGGCTCAGGTGTTGGTGAGGCCAAAGGGCGTGACCAAACACGCTGTCTTCCATTGGTCCCCCTCATGCCTCGGGATGCTGTGTCTGCAGCCTTGCTGTGAGTGGATTCTCTCACATGCAGATACCTGTGACCTGGCATCCCTTTTTTTTCTCATATGTGTGCGCGCGCATAAGTGTGTGTGTATCCGTGCAGACTTGGACATGCAATCTTTCTCAAATCAAAAGTGGTGAATTTGACTCATGAAGGAATTTTTGCCAGATAAATTTTAGGGAAGGTCACCAGCAAAATGCACCTCAGTGAAACCAGTGACACCAACACAAGGATAAAGAAACTAGCAGAAACAAAACCAGGCCGTGCGGTGATTTTGAAGACACACCCACTCTCATCAAAGTCACCTGACTTGCCAGAGTCCGCAGAGCGGTGATAAGAACCCGCTTGAGCCCAGAGACCCCAAGAGGCTGCAAAACTACATCAAAGCCCCTGAGCCCGGCTACCAAGACCCATCCGCCCTCTGGGGTTGACTGTAGCTCAGGAGGTAGTGCAGGTCACCTCCTGATCGGAAGGTCAGGGGTTCAATTCCTGGCTGCTCCGGGCTGCATGCCAAAAGATCCTTGGGCAAGATACTGAACCCCAAGTTGCTCTGTGACGCAAGTGTCTGAGTATGAATGCGTGTGAATGTTAGACAATAAGCACTTAGCTTAGTTACTCATGGAAGTGCTCAGACAGAGTAGAAAAGCGCTTTATAAAAGCTAGTCCATTTACCATAATTCCCTGATGAACTTTACAAGATTTTTACTGTAAAAATGTAACTGTGTTTCATTCAGTTACCGGACAAATCCATCTCCAGTCTGGTGAAGTACTATTACTCGTGGAAGAAGACGCGCTCCAGAACAAGCCTGATGGACCGACAGGCTCGCAAACTGGCCAACAGGAGCAACCAGGACGAGAGGTACAGCACACAGATCAGCACTGCTGCCTAAGCCTGACCTTTGTCCTAAAGTCAATTCAGTCACCTTGAATAGATATTTGTTTGGTTCCATGTGATCACAAAGTTTCCAGCATGGCTGTTTCATGTTCATCTTTTTACTCTTAAAGAACAGCGAATGCTTTTAACTCTTGAGCACTTCTACAATCTCTTGAAAATAATTACTAAACTGAAGATAAAATACAGACTATAGAAATAAAACCTAAAAATGTAAAGAAATATATAAATAAATTCCAATATAAATACATAAATGCAATTAAACAAATGATCAATAATTAGATAAATAAAGGCAATGCCATGACTAATAATACTAGGAAGAAAAAGGACCAAGTTATTTAGAACAAATAAATTTGCTCACATTTTAGTGCCTTGCCACAACATACTGCCAAATCCTGTATATTTACAGTGGTATCCAAAAGTTTGGGCACCCCTGATAATTTTCACGATTATCCTTTATAAATCATCTTTGGTTTGGATCAGCAATTTCAGTTAAATATATCATATAGCAGACGAACACAGAGATATTTGAGAAGTGAAATGAAGTTTCAGATGTTTCTAGTGCTTGAAAAGGACTTTACTGGGTTAGACAAATAAATCATAACTTCCTCTGTGAAAAGGCTTATGGTGTGTACTGGATTATTCTGTTCCTGTAAGCCTAATCATTTGGGCAAAGTGGTTCCATATAGAGTGCAGCGTGGGGCTCGGGCAGCGCCCCTGTTTGGTTCTGCTCTGCAGCTCTAATCTCTGTCACAGACCCATGGACTCTTATTCTAGCTGTGGGTCTATCATAGAGAGAGTTCACGCATCTCATTTCTTTTACAAACTGAATTTTTCCAGCATCTAAACTTATCAATGCTGCTGATAGCCTATACTTATGTATTTTATAAATACCTGTCCTTCTAATGTTGTCTTGCATTTGTCTCTCCTTAGCAAATCCAGTTTGATCCTTGTCTATCGGATCTGGTGCTAATTTTTGGAATCTAGTCACATAATTGAAGTATAACGCTTATAGTCACTGCAGCGGATCAGTCCGTGCATGTTGCTGCTGCCACAGCCAGCTTCACATAGGAGGAAGCGTGGCTCTTGACAGCAAAATCGGCAGCCCTAGCCTGGCGGTGCTGTGCGGCTGGTGCAGCCTCAGCTCACTCCCGTTTGTCCGCCCGAGTGTGCTGGCACTGGGCCATCAGTGACTAAAGCTGCCGTTTTCTCTGAGACTCCTAAAATAACTGCTGATACTGCTGAGTTTATTTGCTAATAAATTTGCTACTGAAGAGACTGTGAGCTATGCTCCTGTGAGGCACCCACACCTGTTCCATGGGTGGGAGTGGCCAAGGATGGGCTTGTTCCCGTATCTGTCCCAATCTGTGCAGATGAAATGGTCTTTGCAGCTGGGTATCAACCAAGGACCGTTTCACCATATTTCTCCATTTTGAGTCATTTAATTGTCAGGTCATGAGTTTCTTGCTGGTCTATCAGAACTCTCGACTTGCACATACTTACTCAATGTCCCACTGCTGATTCAGTATCCGTTAATAACATCTGAATAAGCTTTTGAGAGATTTTAATGAAAAAAATTCAACAATGCAATGTTGCAGGGGTCTTATGTTTAATGTTCTATCAACATGTAACACTGAACCTGGAGTGCTCCCAGCAGAGCTGCACTACTGGGAGCAACGCCCTGATTGGGGCATATTTTTTAAGTACAAAGGCTGCCTCATAGTCGCCTCCCTGCCAAGAAATAGGTTGGACAAGATGCCCAACTCTCTTCTAAAAAAAAAAGTTTCCTAGGACAGTTCAGGAAATGTTTTATAGCAAAAACAGAGTATAAAGAAACACTTTTTGTATGAAAAATAACGAGAATGGTTACTTGATGTGTTTCTTTTTATTGCTGGACATCTGTCATCATTTCACTTTCCTAAAGAACTCACAAAAAAAAGTTATATTCGGATTGTGCTGGGTCAGTGTGAGGTTGCTGTTGTGTGATGACACCCAGTGATTGTGATTTGACTTCTTGTTACTGCAGTGATGAAGAGATGGAGGACACCAATCCCCTTGAAGCCAATGACAGTGACTATGACCCCAACAAGGAAACCAAGAAAGAGGTGATGTGAACACACCGTATTACACACGTTTCTTGTTAAAACCTTCGTAATCTAAGATGGAACTTTACAGTCAAGAAGCTAATAAGTTGATTTTGATTTTTGGTGCATTACCATACAGTTTTAGCAAGTGCCTCTTGTTGAGGTAACTACTTCCGCAAAATAGGAAGTAAAAGACAAGTGACGTATTTTAACCTCCAAAGTGATCTCCGTAGACCGTATATAAAAGATATAACCACCGTGACGTCACCCAAAGGTTAGTGAAGTCTCGTCTGAGCATTTTCTCCATTATCATCTCAATGTTTTGAAACAGGACGTGACGATCAAGGGACGGATCTGACTGCTAAACCAGGAGACACTGGTAGGCCCGCGTTAAAGCATGCGCCTTTTTGATACAACTGGGGACCATATTTTACAAATGAACGTAATTTTGTATTCAGTTAGACTTGAAATTAGTGACTGAGACGATAAACACCTACATCAAGTGTCCAAAGTCCATGGACGTCTATACAAATAGGCTTCTTTCTGTATTTTCTTGGTAACCTTTTAGTCGATGGTAATCTAAGAGTTGCAAATTTTTAAACTTTAAAATGACTTTAAACGTTTTTCCCTTAAAGAAACGATTAAAGCAACTAATTTTCACTGAATTGTAATATACAGTCTGGATAATAAAAAAGTACACTCTCTTTAAATTTTATGGTTTTATGTAGCAGGGATACCAAAAAAAAAAATCATCTGGTCCTTACGCAAATACAACCTCAGATTATTAACAAAACATGACCCACCGTGTTAGTATTTATTTAACATAAATGAAGTGAAAATGCAGAAGTGGTGTTTGTAAAGTTAAGTACACCCTTACTGCTTCCATAAGAATTAGGAAGGTAAGCAGCAGCCAGGTGCTGCCAATCAAATACAGTTGATTAACTGATCATCATCAAGTGCGACCACCTTTATAACAGCATTTGCTGCTCTGGAGCATACAGGTGTGTGTTGACATAATGCAGCAGAGGAAAGACATCAGTGACAATCTTAAAGAAGCAATTGTTGCTGCCCATCAGTCACGGGAGGGTTATAAGGCTGTTTTTAAACAATCTGAAGTCCCTCATTTTACAATGAGAAAGATTATTCACGAGTGGAAAAGATTTAAGACGGTTGCCAGTCTCCCAGGAGTGAACATCTCAAATTTGCCTTAAGTTCAAATTTACCATGTAATGCTCAGAGAATTTTTAAAAAACCCAAGAGCTACATCTTGGACTGTACAGGCCTGACACCAGCTGCCAAATATGGTGGTTTAGGGTTGATTATTTGGGGTTGTTTTGTGCAGCTACAGGGCCTGGGCACCTTGCAGCCATTGACTGAGTAGACCATGAACTTTCTGTGTAAGGCTGCCTGTCCAACTGTTAAATGTTAGGATTTGGGCAGGCCAGAGACAAGAGTTTAAAGGAGACTGAGCAATTTGCATTTCGCCGTGTCCCTGACAATTCACGTGACTTCCGAGGCCGCCATTTATATCTGTCTGTTGTGTGGCATTAGGCTCGGTGTGTTTTGTATCAGGTGTCTGAAAGATTTCTGAATCTCTGCAAGAATGAACACCAAAGGTGCTCAATTTTGCTGTGCCATCAACTGTAGCAATAATAGCAAGACTTCCACTGACCCCAGGACTCATCAGAGGAACGGATTTCATCGATTTCCTGCAAAAATAGAGGTGAGCGACCAATGCAGTGAGTCACTGTGTCAGCAAGTGTGAACAGTGATAAGTTGAGTTGAATCTGATGTGGGTGTGGAGTCCCCGGGTCGCCCACAGAGTTTTCCACCTTGTATCGTCTCTTCCTCAGTTTGGGGATTGCCTCTTCTCCACTGTCATAAGTTTTGGCTTCATTCAGCCAGTAGATGTGGCTTTTGTTTAAAGGTAGCTATAAACGAATGCCTTTGGTTAGTGATGCACTGAGCTAAATCTGTTAATGAATGAAGAGAAGTGAGTGTCAGTGAATCGGAATGGGTGTTTTTGAAACATGAATAAAATCCTGAAGCTAGCCAAGCCCCCGTGGCCGGTGCTGAACTAAGGTAGCTCTTGCCCCAGCCAATTGTCCCGAGCAGCTGGGAAATCAGGTCAGGTGAGAGACAGATTAATGAATCTGTTTTTTTCATTAATTGATAAGGAGATTAAGTAATTGCCTGTCTTGTCTGGAGACAAAAGATTAATTGATGTCTTGTCTCTGAGCTGGCTGGGTAACAATGAGGAGAAAGCAAAGCAAAGCAGAGGAGCGGGTCGGTACACCGTGGTCGAGGGATCTCTAGAGTCTTTTGAATTCCTGCTTACAGATAAAAGGAATAAATATGACCTGAATTAATTGTTGGGATTGGAAGCTTGTGGTAATTCTAAACACTGGTGTTCTGATCTGAACAGACAAACAAACAAATATGGCAAACACTAATTTTGGACAGGTTTACTTTTGCTGTCACAGACCAAGCTGCTCAGTGCCCCTTAAGCTCTTGCCTCTGGGGCGGGCTAGGGTTTCTTTTCCCTTTTTCAGTCTCCAAAGGCAGGCAGATCATTGGGTGGAGCCACAGCGGCCAGTGTCTTCCCACACAGCTCTCTGTAATCTACTTCATCAAGTCTGCGCATTTAAGGATCACCTGTGGCAGCAGTTCTTCACTGGATCATTATCTCTGCTACAGCTCATCCTGTGCCTCGGTTAAGTCTCTGAGCATTTTCTGTTCTACCCTCCAGAAGAACCGAGTCACCAGCGAACACTCGCTCCTCAGTCTTCATGCTTGGATCTCAGCTACCTGGACTCCGCCACTCCACAGCGCCTGCCTGTCCTTGCTGTAAAATTAGCGCTGGAAGAATGGAGACACTGGTTGGAGGAGGACGAATCACAAAAATCTCTCTTATCTCCAGAATGCAAAGAGACTCAACTCCAGACAATGTGGCAGTTAATCTTCAGTCGGTTTAACTTTACTATATCCTGCAGACGGGGCTTCCGTAATATTGAACCTGATGCTTTATCTTAACAGTTTCAGAACCCATTCTCCCTCCTTCCTTCATTGTGGTCACCTTGACATGGGAAGTCACGGCCTAGGTATGACAGGCCCAGCAAGCAGAACCCAACCAGCTCCTCCCAACCGGTTGTACTTGCCTCCCCCCCATGCGCTCCCATGTCATGCATTGGGCTCACACCTTGCGGGGTAAGAAGGAGCATTCCACTACTCAAATGCTCCTTCTAGTGACCTTCTTTGGAGAAAGATTCCTGAAAGTATGTTTTAGCCTGTGAAACATGTGCTAGGAGCAAAACCAGACATCAGTCCTCCGTCAGGTCATTTATAACCACTTCCAACCCTTAGCTGCCATGCCACATTGCCATTGATTTTGTTACTTGATTACCACCTTCTCATTGAAACACAGTGATTCTGAATATCATCAACAAGTTTTCAAAAGCAGCCTAGTTCATTCTGTTGCCTAAACACCCTTCTTCAGCAGAGACACCCAAAATATTAGTTGCAAATGTCTTCCGATTACATGGTCTACCTCAAGATATTGTTTCTGATAGAGTCCCGCAGTATATTTCTCAGTTTTGGGGGCATTCTGTGAAGCATCGGGAGCCAATGTGAGCTTGAGTTCTGGCTACCACCCTCAGTCAAATGGACAAAATGAGAGAGTCAACCAGGAGCTGCAGGCCACTCTACTGTCATTTCCAATCCATCCTCCTGCAGCACTCACTTAACTTGGGTGGATTACACCCTTACCTCCCCCGCTATAGGTCGGACTACCTTTGAAACCTCCCTGGGGTACCAACCTTCAGTGCTCCCCTCTCAGGAAGTAGAGATTGCCGTTCCTTCAGTCCAACCCCACCTGCTCCACTACCGAAGAGAATGTACGCAGACTAAGGTAGCTTTCGTCTTTACGGCTGAACAGAATTGACCAGAGGATGTCCCCTGCCTTGTAGGTCAGAAGGTCTGGTTATCGTCAAAGGTGTTCCCCTTAAGTGCATGTCAAAAAATGGCCTCTATTTTTTTTTCTTAGGCCCTGTTGTAATACAAAAACTCATTAACCTTGTGACTGTGCATTTGAAATTACCTGCCTCCATGAAAATATATCCAAACGTCAATGTGTCCCAGTTGAAACCAGGTTCTTCCAGTCCTCTTTGTTTTATGCATTTTCACTGTAAATAAAGTCTTTCACATTCTTTCACTCATCAGCTGTTTGAGTCTGCTCTTTTGGGTCCACCCTTGGCATATTATGATGCTAAAGCTTGAAAAAACTCGGTCATGCAATGGGACAATGATCCCAAGCACACCAGCAAATCTCCAACAAAGTCGCTGAAAAACAAAAGAATCAAGTTGTTGCCATGGCCCAGTCAAAGTCCAGACCTCATCCTGACTGAAATACTATGATGGGACCTTAAGAGCGCTGTTCATATACGAATGCCTAAAAATCTCAATGAACTGAAGCAATACCGTAAAAGAAAGAATGATTGATAGTCATAGAAAATGGTTATTTCAAGTTATTGCTGTCAAAGGTGTTTCAGCAAGCTATTGAATCAGTGTTGTTTTCATTAACGATGACGAAAAGATTTCGTTGACCCTTTTTTTCGTACCGATAAGAGACGATGACTAGATACACGTGGCTCTTAGATGACTAAAACATGACGAGACATACGTGAGTTTTCAGACGAGACGAAACTAGACGAGAAGTTAATGGATGTTTCATCAGTCATCTGAAATCCATGACATGTCTGCCTGTTGTGCTCGTAATCTGTCAGTCAAAAGCGCAAACCAATCAGTAACGCTGCTGCATCATCTATTTTGGCCACGCCCACCTCCTCCATTACATTAATCCAGGGGGTCAAACTCAGACACAGGACCGGCCAAAACTGAAGACAGTCTGAGTCGCGGGCGAACAGGATTAAAAATAATAATTTTAATCAGATATATGAATTTGAATGGACAGAATACAACAAATTTTCCCTCCACGTTAAGTGAAATGTAAAATTATATTTTTCTTCAAAAATAACATCAGGAAAAATTAATATATTTCAAGCTGATGAAAATTTGTAAAATTTTCAGGTTAAAAACTGAATTTCACAGTCAGAAAACTGCTGAGTAAACTGCAGAGTGTCCAGTTTCTGTGTGGATGATTCTCACACAGCCACCTTTCATCCCGGAGCCCCACTCAGACGTTTCCTTTACTCTTCATGAAGTTGACAGATTTTATCAGGTAGCTCAGCGCACCTGTGCATAAGGCTCAGACTCAGAAGCTGTTTCCTCTGAAACTGCCAGTGGCTAAGAAACTTTGCCTCTTATAAAGTTCACTGTGTTCCGGTGCTCGTGTTCTGTCTTCAGGACTTTGCTCCTGCTGTGTGATGCAGCTCACCTGTGGAGCTCTCCCTCTGCATCTTCTCCTGCATCCATCCCACCAATCCACTCTTTTACCCGCACATCTCAGGTGGGGAAAAGAGTCAGATGGTTTACCTCCGATATCAGCGATCAGGTCCTCTGTCTCCCTCCTGTTTGGAAAATCCCTGTTTTCCACTTTTCAGTTGGCCATTTTTGGGAGTCGGGCAGCTTAAATGTCACTGTAAAAACTGCTGACCGACGTTTTTTTTAACGTTGATCACTGATCAATGGGGTCACTGATCAAAACTGAAAAGGGGTTAGCGCACAGGTCCATCCTGATGCTGGACACGTGGGAGGCAAACCAAGAAAATATCTATGGACTTATTTTTACATTTGAAAGGAAAACTGAATGTCTTGTTCAGGGATGTTCATTGAACTTTAGCAAACTCTGAGAAATTAAGCCCCAATTACCAAAGTGAGATTGTTTTTGTTTATTGTATTTTTGGAGTAATTGTTTCCACTGTTACCACTGATTATTCAAATTAATTTGTAAAGACTAATAATTTCTTGTTTTTTCCCACTAAAGCTGACTAAAACTTGACTAAAACTTTTTGAGTTTTTGTCGACTAAAACCGACTAAAACTAAGAAGCATTTTCTGCCAAAAGACTGAGACCAAAACTAAAACTAAAATGGCTGGCAACAACAACAGTGTATTGAATGATGGTGCACACAGTGCGTCTGCATTTTAGGTTTTGTTGCATAAAATAATAACATGGTTTAATATGTGTTATTGTTCATCTCAGACTGTATTTACCTAATTTTAAGATCCGAGTAAGGACCGGAGGATTTTTGCCTCCGCCATACAAGTTATGTTTTCGGTAATCTTTGTTTGTACTTTTTTGTGCCATTCTGTCTGTAAACATGATGCCTCAAAAAGTTTTGGATGAACTATCATAAAACTTAATAGGGGTATAGACTGGGGTCATGTTAAGAATCCATTAAATTTTGTCTAAAAGGTCTTCAAGGTCAACTTATTGGTCAAAAGTTAACAAAACCTTATAACTTAGAAACTACAATTCTTACAAGTCTGTGTGTGTCTGTGTATATTGTCAACATATAAAAAGTACCATATAAAGATTTAAAATATGTCAAATTTGACCTCTGACCTCTCCATAAAGGTAAATAGATTGATCTAAAGGTCAAAGACTTTAGAATTGTCAGCGGCTATACTTTGTTTTTACCATAACTGAACATGTCAGTAATAACCCAGTATTGTCAGTTACAGAAATGTAAAAAGAAACAAAATAATAGATGCATAACTATGTGCTTGTTTTGGGAAATGTTGTGTGGGGGTAAAATAAATACATAACGGGTTTTTAAAACAAAATCATCCGGTTATTTATAAGGAGAAATTATTTTAACAACAAGCTGGAGGTAAAGGTAAAATTCGTTCAAGCAAATGTATAACACGTATAACCTCATTCCTTTTACAATACATTAACATTAAAGAGTAAATTATCAGTTCAAATTTTAATTTGTCTCACAACCTTTAACTACATTTTCATCTTGTACCATCCAGTGCCTCATAAACAGGTGTTTTAAAGGTGTTTCATTATCTACCCTTCAGAGCCCGGCGGAGCTCCCAGTGCCAGGATCTAAGGTGGCTTTGGGTCGACGGGAGCACCAGACCCTGCAGCACCGGCATCATCAGCGCTCCCGCTGTCGTCCCCCCAAAGGCATGTACCTGACCCAGGAGGATGTGGTGGCCGTGTCCTGCAGTGCCTCTGCTGCCAACACCCTTCTGCGTCAGCTGGATATGGAGCTGGTGTCCCTCAAGAGACAGGTATTAGAGTACAACACTCCTCCTGATTATTGAAGTACTAAAACACAAATATTGGTTATACGTACGCTGTGAAGCCACCAGCCCTCTAAACCATAGGATTGTTCTGAGTCAATCCTGGCATTTTTTCAATCACTTTTAAGTTCCACCGTTCCTTCTGGCCTTCTCTGAGACACTCGAGACAAGAACACACCACCCATAATTTTAGGATATCATATCTGAGGTTTACATAAACATCCATACAAAAAGCTTTTCTTCTCCTGACTTCAGAACCTGCCTTACAGTAGTCACAATTTTAAGTTTTCTTTGGTGCCAAATCAATCCAGTAATATTTGTCTGTGCATCCAAGGGAACATTATTCTTTATTATTATTATTTTATTCTTTAGCACTTGAAGAATTTTTTAGGATGTAGTCTGAAAGAAGCATTTAAAATTTGTAGTCTGCAGGTGCTGTGCAGTATTTTGCTTACCCCACATGTTGTTACATGGAGGTAGTGTCAAAACTGTGGGCCAACCTGAAATGTGGGCTACTAATATCTCCGTAATGAAGGGAAACCATGGAAGACTGAAAATCAGAGTCAGGTTCAGGTTCCTGAAAGTCTGGTTCAGTGTCATCACCATCCATCCATTTTCTTCTGCTTATCCGGGGCCGGGTTGCGGGGGCAGGAGCCTAAGCAGGGAAGCCCAGACTTCTCTCTCTCCAGCCACCTCCACCAGCTCATCAGGAGTGACCCCAAGGCGTTCCCAGGCCAGGCCAGATATAATCTCTCCCATAACTGTACAGAATGTAGAGTTATGGGAGTAGGTTGCAACCGTTACCACTTAATGTCACATTATATTCAGATGAAAAGTCCACAATAAACACATTATCAACAAAGACTGTTCTTTTTCTTTTTTTTTACTGCTATTAAAATAGGGCAGTGATGGCTCTTGCATATTGGGTTTCATGATACATGATATGTTTCTCAAACAAGCCTAGGTATATCTGAATGGGCAGCCTTCCCCATGGATTGATCACATGGTTCTAAGTAAATAGGTGGGGTGAATTACCTTGAATGTCACGGAAACAGATGTCAGTGTCATTGTTTGTGTGCTAGCTGACAAGGATGGGGAACAGGAGTTTCCATGGAAACACGAGTGCTTAGATGATTTACTGCTGATCTTCAGGTCAGTCTCTGGAGTGTATTTTTACAGTACATCCTTAGTGCACTAAGATGAAGAGCACAGTGTAGATCACTGTGCTCTTCATCTTGTATGATGTTGTGTTTGCATGCCAGATGCAAACAGCAGCTGTGTAACCGCAGTGACACAAAGAATAACAAAAACCGTATTAAAACAGCTAATCGTGTTAGTATGAACACCGACCTTTCACCAACTCAACCTGAATGGACACATGACCTGTCGTTTCAATCGCTCCACAGACAGCGTGTAACCTGAAGGCTAATCCCTGATTGGGTTAAGCATAGTTGTGTCATCAAGCATGTAATTCAAGGTAATTTTAAGCACTTTCAACCAGTTCTATAGATGTCACTGAAAATGATCTTTAATACTATGCTTCACTAAACATTTTCTTCATATTAACTGTGGTATTCAGTCATTGTAATGAGCAGTTGCCTTACAACTGTATATTGTTTATTTAGATAGCCTGATAGTGTGAGAAAGTAAATTGAGTTGCTATGATCCACTGGACTATGCATGCAATTTGCTATTACATGGACAACAACAGGTTTTAATGACAATAATAGAATATAATCTGTATTTGGCAGAAAGTAAGGATTTAAAACCTAAATATCCCAACATCCAACACCATTGTTTAAATGTACAAGAGACCAGTATAAACATTATAGGCTTGTAATAAACACTGAATATTCAGTTGTAGTTCTTATCTTGTGCTTTTGACAGGGCAAAAACCAGCATCTTGCACACAAAGTTACTCAGAGGATGAGGATAATACATTCCTTAGGATGTGATTCTCTAAGAGGCGTCACCTGAAATCAAACACTGCACGGTATTTTTGTAAATGCTGCTTCAAAACATTTATTTTTCAATCTTTTGCATTTTACATAGACATTCACCACAACAGACTTGATCAGAAGAAGATTTGAGACTTTGATGTGCAGAGAACGGACTACAATAGTATTCAGAAGTAAGGAAAGATTTGGACCATTTAGAACTGTGCTTACTGGCACACAAAAAGAAAGAAGGTGTGAGAGTGTTCAGCTTTAAAAAGCACCACAGTATGAGTATCTATCACTGGCCCAACAATAAAAGCATAACTGTGACACAAAATCACAAGACAATAGTTTGCAAACTGTGCAAAGTTGTACAAAATTCTCTTGAACCTGACTCCTTTTTTAAAACTATGCCAAAATGCCTCCTAGTGTACATTCTCTTCTATGTTTGTGTTTTGGTTTAATAATTCAAAGCATCATATCCAGAATAACAGTTTTTCTCTATCAGACAAATAAACAGCTGAACCATTCAGACTGACTATTTTAGCTTTGAAAATCAGTCTACATGAACTACAACATGTTTAAGGCCATCGGTTTCTTGTGTAACACATGCAAACATAAACTGAGAAGAATACATTTTTCAGTACATTAAGCAACATTTGTGATAAAAATAAACCCTCGTGTCAAGTCAACGATTGACACAAGTGCAAACTGTGGGAATGTTATCCATCTGATGTGAGGGTTCTCACATGTGTGGTTTTCCCTAATCCAGGTCAAGCTGCAGGCTGGCGACAGGGACCGCTGTAAATCTGCCGGGATTACGGAAGCCCTCGGGGAGTGACGCAAATCCCAGTTTAACATAACCACCAATGTCTGCAATTTTTGTGTGTGTAAAGACTCACTTTTAATGGGGTTGTGCTTGCCTCGATGTTCACTTAACAACTAATTTCCCAGGTTGTCTCAGAAGATCAGTCATAGGATCTCAGTAAGGGGAGTGCTTTGTTATATCTCGCACAGACAGGGACAGAGGGGAATGGGGCTGCTGACTAAAGGTGAATGAGAAAAAGACCGCAAGTGCAAGATCGGTGACACAAGAGAAAGAATAGGGTCATGGGATGGGATTTAGGAGATTTAAGAGATGAACTGAAGTGTTCAGCCATCTGATTACTGATTATAGACTAATAGAAGTACATGCAAAACATATAACACAAATATAGTGACATACAAAAAATAACACAGGCAAGAAAGACTACAATAACTTATAAAAGAAGAGTATGATTAGTACTAATAGAAAAAATAAATACATAGAGTATTATATATAATATAGGATTAAATACTTTGTCCTAAACAAATATACTTAGGGAAGTCTATAAGTACCAAAATGAGGAGATTGATTAAATAGATCCAAATGCTAAAGCAGGCTCTGGGGACAAGAATCTCATAAAGGCGAAAATTAAAAACTCACAATTCAACTCTGTGCATTCCTCTGTTCAAATGAAAGAAAACAATGGAACAGTTGAATTAAATAACTTCTTTCAAAAATGTAGTGAGCTGTCCTCCACTGGGTTAACAAAAAAAAGAAAAACTGGTTTTCCAACTCTGCAGCTGTGTTAACATGAAAAGAAAAGAAAAAAAACAAAAAAAAAACGCCACTGTTTGTCACAAAGAAAGCACCATATATAACTTATAACCATGTGGATTCTGATAAACTGGCAAGGTTGCAAGAAAAGAGCTGGTCTTAAAGGATGTAACACAACTTTGATGCCTTAAGTTTACGGGACAGTAATAAAGCTCTCTACTGTACATTTGAATATTACAAGATATACAAATAGGCTTCACAATAAGACAGAAGGAGTGCATCCCCGCCAGTGGTGTGCATACATTTGCAGAGCAATAAGTATAGCCTGTCACACTCTAAAGGGAGTGAGATACAGATAGTACACTAGTTATAGTACAGCATATGACTGGGCGACAACATACCAGGCAGTTTTAATGATTATGACTGGTTACACATTATCTCGTTCTGGTGCACTCCTCAGCTGCTGAGGCAGTGGGGGCATCGATGTGGTGCGCTGAGGTGTCCACCTGACTATCGGGCTGAACGGACTGCACTGTCTCTACCAGGCTGCCGCTGGGTAGCACCACATACCGCGCTGCCATGTCTTTGGGCTGCAGCTCCCGTATTCCCTCCTTGCTGTGCCAGATCCCATAACCAAAATACACAAAAAGACCTGCGAAAGAGACAAGATGGACTGGAGCATCAATTTGACTCTACAAAACAGCACACAAGTACAAAACGTGATACAAAATTTTTATTTTTTTTTGTTAAAAGCTTTTTTGTGTGTGTGATGGTGAAAATGAAGGCATATATGTGTGGAGTATCTATTTATATGTGTTTTAAGGACTGATGAAGTGACATTAAAATTTTCAAATTGAACTGTAATTACAGTTATTGGCCAACTAAGACCATGGAACTTGCTTATCTATGCTAATGGAAAAATGACACTTCTAGGTGGATACTTCAATCAGCATGCTGATGTACCTTTGATTGCAAAGCCAACATGATGGTATTAAGCAGCTTATTGCATTCACTGTGGTCACAAAGAAGGGTTAGCATGCTAACAATAATTAATTAGTGGTTAAGACAATATACAGCTAAAGCTAATGCAAACATGATTAGTCATGCCCTGCTTGTAACACACTGGAAACCTCTAGGGCTGAAAAATGAGGCCAATGCAGAAGTGTCCAAAAGTGTAGTTCCTCAAACGGTCACTTGAGGCTGGCTCCAAAAGTGAGCCCTAAGCCCTATATAAATTGTATTAAGGCTCAAATTACTGCAGTATTTTTGAAGACTGGCCACTTTGATTCTTTGCTATTTTAGAAGCCCTAACTATTTCAAAAGGGTTTACATTTACTACAGGAAATGAAATCCAGTGAAGCTGCACCCACGCTAAAAGCAATTCGCAGCAATGTGGTGACCAGAAACCACAGAAAGTGAACGACATTCGGCAAGTTCAATCAACTGAAAACAAATAACTGCTGAGCGGAACCTGAGATAAACTTTTTT
The DNA here is from genome assembly GCA_015108635.1 of Andinoacara biseriatus. Taxonomy (NCBI): domain Eukaryota; kingdom Metazoa; phylum Chordata; class Actinopteri; order Cichliformes; family Cichlidae; genus Andinoacara; species Andinoacara biseriatus. The sequence continues at coordinate 8,518 of VUQJ01021763.1, read as the reverse complement.
TCACTTCCAGGAGAGCGAATGAAGCAACTATTGGTGTGAGCACAAGATACCGTTGATTGAATATGACCTGATCCTACATTAGAGGGTTACCTAGGTAACTGGAGCCTGGAATGTCATCACGCAACCAGCCGCCAATTTCAAAGCAATGTGCAGAAAGCAAATCGCTTCCAGTGTGTATGCAGCTTGTGTCTACTTTGACAATTTGTGTTTACTCTGGTGCAATACTGGCCCAAATAGCCAAATATTATTTATTACTTTAGCAACACATTAATTCTGAGTTAAATTTAACAACCCCTCCCCCTTCAAATTCCATTATGGGAGGTAAGTATCCATTTCTGCCTCAAGGGAGTGAGAATTTAGCCAGAAGCCCTGTCAAGAGTAATATCCCACAAGTGTGCATCTTGTTAACTTGCAACAGTGTGACAGGGATGTTTAAATGGTTTAGTGGCCCAATGAGCCTTAAGCTAATACAGATAATCATGTTTCCCAAGTGATCCCCTTTAACAGATAGGGCATTAAAAAGCTGTTTGATCAGTGCCTACATCCTCAGAGGACTGCTAATAAAAGGTTTTCCTGTGTCAGAAGACCTTTTAATACCAGTCAACCTGGTAGTGCAACACTTATGTAGGTTTCATTAACTTCATGTGAAACAAAAGGCAGATGTTTTATTGCTTCTTGAGATAACACTGACCAGTATTTGTGTGGAGAGACAGCTGCACAAACCAGCTATGTAGAGTAAAATCCATGTGCTTGCTACTAAATTGGGCAAAATATATATATATATATATACATTTGCAGGAATATACTTGAGCATAGGCAAAAGAAACAAGACGTTTTTCAGTGTTCACAACATTGACTGCATAAGTTCTGATGTCCTCTTACCTATGGCAATCCACACAGTGAATCGAATCCATGTTAGAAAACTCAGCTTCATCATGAGGAATACATTAAAGAGGATACTGGCACCTGGAGTCAATGGCACCAGAGGTACCTGTATAATAATAAACATCCTGTCAGTCTCTAAGTAGTACAGTTTTTTTGAAATACAGACTTTAAAAAAATGGCTATTGAAGCTCACCTGGAATGTTTTGTTGTTTCTTTGTGGCTCATGAACCCATATAAGTGCTAAGCTGAGAATGTAGGCTAAGCTAAAAATCACCAGAAGCATTGTGAAGCTCCACAACGGCAGCTGCAGCTGTTTGTTTCCAAATTCTAGCACAGCACAGAGGGATACTGAGCTCACTATCAAAGTCAGCACACTGAAGGCTACCACCTCACCCGGCTCACAGTCCCCCAGCAGCCTGTCCAGGTACGGCTCCCAGCACGCCTTCAGCTGCCCGACACCACGCCGCTCTTTTTGCTTCTGCCTCTCTACCAACTGGAGCTTGTCTGAGAAGGACTCATACTGCTTTGGCTCCTCACTGTCCTCAGCTATGGTCTGAGATTCCAAGGGGGCAGGGGAAGGCTCAGCATTGGGATTGGGAGATGTAGAAGGCGTTCCCTTGGAGCTGGTTTTCTCGGGCTGGAAGCGCAGAACGATAACACTCGCTGCCACAAAGGTGTAAGCCAGTAGAGTGCCAATGGACAAGAACTGAACCAAGGCCTCCAGGTCAAAGATGAGAGCCATGGTGGCCATGAGGATTCCAAACACTAGAATAGCATTAACAGGAACCTTGGTGATGGGATTGACCCTTGCAAAAATCGAAAAGAACAATCCATCCTCTGCCATCGCATACACAATCCGAGGGAGGGAGAAGAGATTACAGAGAAGCACAGTGTTCATGGCTAGAAAATGGAATAAAAAGAACACAAGTCAAAAATACAGCACTGATAAGTCAATACTGCTGGTAAACATATCACACCAACGGCCATTTAAATAAAACTCACCACATATGGAACCGACTGCCACAACAATTCCAGCCCAACTATAGCCACGGCGGAAAAAGGCATCTGCCAGAGCTGAGTTGGGGTCCAGAGTATGCCAGGGAACAATCAGTGTAAGCACTGTGGAGACCAGAATGTAGGCTGTTGCTGCCAATCCAAGGGAGATAGCAGTTGCAATAGGTACAGCCTTCTGTGGATTCTTTGCCTCCTCACTTGAGGAAGCAATTACATCAAAGCCCACAAATGCATAGAAGCATGTGGCTGAACCTGCCAATATTCCAGACATCCCATAAGGTGCAAAGCCCCCTTGTTCCTGGCTCCAATTGGATGGCTCAGCGAGCACAAAACCAAAGACCAGGATGAAAACAATGACCCCCATACTAATGGTGGAGAAGATGTGATTGAGGTAAGAGGACACTTGAACTCCAAAGGATATGAAAAATGAGGCAACTACCAGAATTCCTGCTGCGAGTAGGTCAGGGTAATGTGCAAGGAAGGGAATGTTCCACTGCATAATGTGCGTTTCAGTGAAATTCTGGATAGCATGGTTAAAAATGGAGTCTAGATAGCCACTCCAGGCCCGGGCCACTGCAGCCCCACCAATCATGTTCTCCAGAATCACATTCCAGCCGATGAGAAAGGCCCAGACCTCCCCCACAGAGACGTAGGTAAACATGTAGGCAGATCCCGTTTTGGGAATGCGCGCTCCGAATTCCGCATAGCAAAAGGCAGCCAATAAAGAAGCAATACCTGCAAAGAGGAAAGATATGATGACAGCAGGCCCAGCTGTGTCTTTGGCCACTGTTCCTGTGAGAACATACAAGCCAGAGCCCACCATTCCACCAACACCCATCATTGTCAGGTCCAGGGTGGAGAGGCAGCGTTTGAGGGAAGTTGCCATCATGTCATCTTCTAGTGTCTTAAGGCGATTCAGTTTCTGACAAAGGTGCACCGCTGGTGCACAGCCTCTCGGACAGGTTGCCATAGCTAAAGGGTTAGGCAGGCCAGCTGGGCAGGTTGGTGTTTTAATAGTCACACTGGATCCATTACCTGTTTATGAAGAGGACCTGCAAGGAAAAAGGGGGGGGAAAAAATATTAAAAAGAGGAAAAATAATTGCAGCAACTGCATTTATAGAGTTTTGTTGTCATTTGCATAGTTTATTTTTAGACGTATACCCAGGTTTATATATGCAATGCCACTTTGGACAAAAACTGTCTTTCAAGCTTGGCCTGTATGTTTACAGAAATGTTCTCGATGCCCTTGAATTTAGAATAAAAAAAAAATCTAATTTATGGTGATTTTGAATGTCCTGCCTTTACATTTAACAATATTTTCTGATATTATTCTGATATTAATATTGTCTGAATCTGGGACCTGCTCCGTATCGCAATAACAACAGTGACATTGAACAAAAAAAAGTAACATACACAAAGTCAGACTACTTCAATATCTTACATTTTTATGTAAAGCATTTTATAACCCTGTCCTCTAGAATCCACAACGACAAAAAGCTTTAGATCTCATTAATCATTAGTTTCTGTGCTATATTGCGTTTAGTTCTTTACCTTTTACCTTGTATTTATGTTATTCTACTTAAACCGAGAGACTATAAATGAGTGGCACTGCCCTCAACACGCACTGGGCCAGTCCACGTCATCTAAAAGGCATCACTGATGTGTAAAAGCACAACATCAAATAGAGTTAAGGCTAGAAAAAGAAAATGCATTTCAGATCAGTTTGATACGTTTAGTCTTTACATCCGTAATTCCAAATATTTTCCCTCCCGGTCTGGGAGGTGCAACGTACGATTCCTGGTTTCGATCGGCATATGGCGACAACAGGATGCCTCCATTATAATTACGTAACGCTTTATTTCCCTCTAGAAATAAGACCGCTGTCAAGTACAGCTAGAATCACACACAAGCGTGTCAATCCACGACCAAATAATAGAAATGTGAATAGACGGGCAGAGGAATATGCGTCGTTAATTAAATTAATAATTTATAACAAAATGGAAACGCAGGCAAGGAGAGGATCACTAGTGCATCGCCTCTCTCCTGGATCTACATCGCACTTCTCACACATGGGTGCGAGTTTTTAATCCACATTCCGTTTGCAATAACAAACGACAGTAATGCCATTAATAAAAAGTCAATGACTGCTTTACCGTTGCTGCTCAAGGTTTCTCATCTGTGAAGCGGATCTATGACAAGTTACCGGTGTTCATCCTCTGGTGATGGAGCAGAAGGTGCACCGAGCAATAAAACCAACATGCCCTGGCTGCTTCTTAAAGGCGCAGCACTCCCTCTGAAAGGGGTTCCCCGCTGCACTCCACCCATTTTTAATTCACCGGAGGGTGGGCGGTGGGACGGGGGTCCCTGAGTAAATGGTCGGTGAATTTACTATGTACATGTACCCAGTGTGCGGTAAAACACAATAGAAAAGGCTGCAATTTAAAAGGAACCTGTATAATTATAGTTCTGAACATGAACTGCCAAAAAAGAGACCTGTCTTCAGTGTCAATAATTAAATGCCTGACCAGACTGCATTTTTGCCAGATGCCAAGCAGGAAACAGATGGACAGTAAATCCCGATGTAATAAGGACTCCTGAAAGGTGATCATCTTTCTTGCGTTCGAGTAGTAGCCAATATCAAGAGCATAGATGAGTCCTACATTGTGAATAAATTAAAAAAAAATATATACATCACTAATGTCTGATCGATGAGAACTGGAGATAAGCCTGCAAGCCTGTATAGATATTAATGGATGAAGTCTTAAAATTTTGCTCGAATCACTGAAAATACACACAAGTCGTCAGTTACAGTACAAATCACCCAGCTTTTCAACTGGCTCTCTTTTCACTACACTTCTAGCAGATCCGCGCAAAATAAATAAATAAATAAATAAAGCACCGCCCACCCCCACCCATGCACTTTCTGTAAAGGTTTATCCACAAACTGTCTATACACAATACTTCATTGATATATCACAGCTGATTTGATAGTTTGATATACTACGATCAGGATAGAGCTTTTTCATCTGACAATACCTCAAATGGAGATTTTGACATAATTGCATAATTAGGCTAAAAGACCCCAGCCAATATGCAATATACCAGCAGGGATGTTTTACATCAAATGTCCAGCAGATGTCAGTACTCCTAAATGAGCTGTTAAAAGGGGGCTTGGCTGCAAAGATTCGACGCATTCTCAAAGCCTCATCGCACCATCACTAGCCACAGTTATTAAGATGAAGCCTGAGATTGAATCTCTGCCACTACAGCGATGCGACCCCATAACAGGATCATCCCCACATTTTTAGACTTTAGGAAGAAAAAAAATTACATAGAAGAGTCCTTAATTGTGTTTACTTTTTTGTTTATTCATGGATTAATTTAATTATATATCTAGTTATGATAACCATGAATATTTTTCTCCCATAGATCAAAATAAGTGAAAAAAACAAAACATACACAAAAAATATAACAGTGTAGGAAATATTACAGTACTGCTCAAATAAAGTTGCTTCAGAAACCAGCCAGAACAGTTGAACTGAAAACTTTACAGCGTCTTTCTATTTACATATTTTAAATAAACATCCTAAACAAACACCAGAGGTTTTCCATAACAAATTTTCTCAACAGAAATATTTTGTTGCTCAGTTACTCCTCTGGCCACATAAATCAGCAAAACTTGCCCTTAGACCTCAAATGTTGGTGACATTTATGTGTCTCAGGAGGCTCTTGCGTCACCATCTGAGGGTTGTTAAACCTGTTTATATGATTAATAACAAAACCACTTCTTCATTTCTCAATGTGTGACATTTATGCTGTCACAGCCTGCTACCGCTTCCCTGTGTCTTGCTTGAATACTTCAAAAACAGCTTTCTTACACATGTTAATGACACTGATAAGTACACTCTGAACAACACATGTTCAATACTCTGAAATTGTCGCTTCTTAGAAGACAGGAGTGTTGTATGTTAGCCGAGACCAGGGGGCGATCATAATTATTGGAATGTGTCCATATGCAGCCTGTGACCTTTGTACATTTTTTTTCCTGTTTGTTTTGGCACCAACAGATCACTCTGTCATCTTTCTCATAGAAGTCCAGATTGAGACTCCTTCTGTTGAAGCTTAAGGATCAATTCAAGTAGGTTCATCTGCATCGTCAGCTCCTGTAACACACATAGTGGTTGAAGAGAAGTGAGTGTTGCCTTCTGCTGAATATCTGTCATCATCACAAAGTTCTATATTTGAGGACTAAGAATGCATTTTAACAACTGGGTGGTCAGGTTAATCATTAACTAACTAACCTGAGGATTAGTGGTGACGTAAAACCCAGGGACTCCTGCTTTCTCCAGGGTGTTTTGCTGGTCTATCACTTTTTGATCTATTTCTGCTATAATCTTCTTATCCATCATTTTTTGTTCCTCTCGTACACGAACATCCAGAGCCTGATGGAACAATAAACAACTATAAGTAAGCTTATTAAAAAAAAAGGAAAAAAAAGCAGAAGGCAATAACATTCAGTAAGCAGAGATGCCAGAATTTCCATGCTTACCTCTAGCTCTGCTTGTTGGTTTGCCTTGAGAAGCACAAGGTTGTGAGACTTGCATGACTGTAAGGCATCTTTGTGTTTTCGTGTGAGGTCTTGTTTGAGTGCTGTACACAAAAGGAACCAGTTAATCAATAACACTGACATTTGCAAAGATAACTGAGGCTTCGAATTACAAGAAGCAACTTTAATACTTGATGCACCAGCGTTTTCCAGGGGTAGTGCTGATGTTAATCAACAAAATACCAACCATCAGGAAGCGCGGAGGGTCAGCACTTCAAACCCTTTTTTAGGTTACTTTATCTTTTACATATACATTTTTTAAATTCTTGCTGACAACTTATGTTGCTTAAAAGTCCCAACTACACATTTGTGTTTTAAGCATTTTGTCATTTTTAACTTTAGCTTTCAATGCTAGAATTTTCATGATTGTAACAAATCTGCAACTAGAAACATCTGGAGTTCATCACAACAGAGGCCTGCACTACGAAGAGAGTTCAGCGTACTCAGGGTTTCTTTCTCTTATCTGGATTCACTTACCCTTTGGCAATCAAGTTAAGCAGTCGCGAAGCTGTTTATCCACTTGATAAGTTAACCCAGAACCCCCCCCACCCCCACCCCCACCCCGTGTGTTCACATGAAAAGGAAGGGGTTGGCAATGGTAGTTATCAATATCACAACTCTACCATCAAGATGTGGGAAAATCTGATGGATTAGAATTGAATCTGATGGGTTTTTAAATGAACGTTCAAAAGACATTTTTAGTTTTTGCGGGTTTTTTTGCAGCCTTGGTGGTGTTTAACAGTCTAAGAGTAAAGAATAAATATAAAAAAAAGAATTCAAATGTAGGCTTAGTCTGCATAAATTTGATATAAGCAAATATGGCCTCTGGTTTGGGATAATATATTAATTCTTATAGAACAATGTTGTTAAGATGTTTGCAACCAACAGGAGGGAGAAAAATAGTCACTGAATAAAGCTAAGAATAAGAATCTATATTCAGTATTGATGCAGTGAATTACAAAGACTTTCTTCTGGT
>VUQJ01021760.1:24988-34990 GCA_015108635.1 Andinoacara biseriatus | reverse complement strand
CACAGCGGGAGGAAAATACTGAAGACGACGCGACAAGGGCTAAACACAGACTGGGCACTTAAATACACACAGAGGAATTAGGGAACAGGCAACAGGTGGGGGCAAGGCTGAACATAATTAACCAGACGAGACAAGGGGAAGCAAAACTGAACATGACAGACAGGGACCAAAAGACTATCAAAATAAAACAGGAAGGTCGACGGGAAACAAAGACGTGGACTTGACACATGGAAACACAAGGAACTAGAAATAAACTGACTAAAGGACATTAGAAATAAACAGAAACCAAAACGAACACAAAACACTGGGCCAACGGCCCAGGACCATGACAAAAACATAATGAACTGAAACTCAAACCCCACAGGGAACCAAAACACAAAACACTGGTCAAAGCCCAGGACCATGACAGTGATGTGTTCACTTAATACTGTCATTATGAATTTTTATTACTGCTACTTCTATAAAAACTTACCGTGACAGTTTTACCTGCAGTGTGCCGCACACACAGGTGATTCTGAGATTTGGCTCCAGTAAAATGGAGCAGAGTGAAACATCTTCCCTTCTGAAGTCAAAGCATGAGACTACACAGTCCTCGCTCACATACAGCACACATATAAATCTGCTCTTTGAACGCAGGATTCACACAATTTCGAGCTTTTGCAAGATCAAATGAAATTTAACCGCACTTTTGATAGTTTCCAACACGCTGCACTTTGTGATGCTGCTAAAATGAGGTTAGTGCTCGCGGGCTTCCACAATTCTGGTCTGCAGAAGTTTGGTTTGTACTTGAGTTTTGAGGACAACGTGTTCTCCTGAGGTTCTCACACCTTTTCTGGTGTGTCCGCTTCAGGAGCTCAAAACAGTTTTAATCAATGATTAACAAAAAAAGCCAAATTAATTGACTTGGAGCAAAAATCAGTTTCCGCATCATTTGTTTGACATATTTCACCTGGTGGTCTGTGTCCCTCCAGTGGGACCTGCACCACAGTTTGAGAACCACCTGTGCGCTTCAAATGAAACAAAATAAAAGCTGGAAAAAAAAAATCAGAATAAAAATGTTGCACATGGTTTATATGCAGCTTACCATCCATTTTCTTAAGATTATTCATTTCAGGACTGGAGTTGATCCCAACTGTCATAGGCCAAGACGCAGGGTACACCTGGACAGGTGGCCAGTATGTCACAGGGCAGCCCATGTAAATACTGAAGATACCAGCTTCCACCCACCAGAGGGCGCCATAGAAAGCGTTCATTTTAGCCAATTTCTGAGCAGAACCTCCAGTAACTGTCCTCACACTTTGTTCTGCTCAGTATTTCTTACTGTAATGGTGACTTCTATGATGTTCTGCTGTGAAATAAACCCACTTTCCCCAAATTAAGACCTTTTATTTCTTGTATTATAAAGTTCAAATCCAAACTGGAGGTTCAGTCTTTTTGCCTCATTGTGTTTGTGCATCTATGCTGACGTGCTTTGATATGCATTAATTTTATTTGAGCAAATTGTAAAATAACCCTTTTCTCAGACTTTAATAAAACCACACTCAACGGTTTAAGTGTATTTTCCAGATTTTATTGTTTTCATACACAAAAATCACAGGCTGTCACTTCCATCCGGCGTGACTGAAAACCTGTGAAAAGACGAAAAGAGAATTAAAGTCAGTTTCAGACACCTCAGTAACCTGTAAGCTGACACTGTTGAAATCAGTTCTGATGGGTTCCTCAAAGGTTCTGTTTGGTTCTCTAAAAGCAAAAGCACCACAGATTGTGCGTGTGTGTGTGTGTGTGTGTGTGTGTGTGCTGAAACCCTTCTCACACAAATGCCTCGATGTCTTTAACTGAAAAGGACTCTGTGCTGTGAGGAACCGGAGCAGAACAAACAAACAAACAAAAAGGAAATGATTTCAATATTTTTGAAAAAGTAAATCCAGGTAAGAACCAAACTGTTGCTGCACAGCTTACCTGAGCACAGCCACAAGCTGCGTGCCTCCTAGTTTTGTTTCTCCCTTCTGTTTCCACCAGGTGAAATATGTCAAGCAAATGAAGCTGAAACTGATTTTTGCTCCAAGTCAATTAATTTGGATTTTTTTTTGTTAATGACTGATTAAAACTGTTTTCTGAAGCGGACACACCAGAAAAGGTCCGAGAACCTCAGGAGAACACGTTGTCATCTTCAAAACTCAAGTACAAACCAAACTTCTGCAGACCAGAATTGTGGAAGCCTCATTTTAGCAGCATCACAAAGTGCAGCGTGTTGGAGACCATCAAAAGTATGGTTAAAAGCAGATTTGTATGTGTGCTGTATGTGAGTGTGACTGCGTGGTTTCATGCTTTGACTTCAGAGGGGAAGATGTTTCACTCTGCTCCATTTTTCTGGAGCCTGGAATCTCAGTATCACCGGTGTGTGCGGCACACTGCGGGTAAAACTGTAGTCTGTGGTCCACATAAAAACAGTATTAAATGAACATGTCACAAAATCCAGGATAATTCACAGTATTAAAAGTCTGAGAACTTGTGGGAAGACGTGATGCGGAGTGATCATCGCCTCAGCACTAAAGCCGCAGGTCCGGGTTAGGCCACACCCCCCGGCTGCTACCTGTTGAGAAACGTAAAGTAAGTGAGCTGCCAGCTCCCACCTGGACCACCGCCGAGGAAAGATGAGTCTGCAGGACTACAAATCATCGGAAAAGCAGGCTTCAGCCGCGGCCCCGGTAAGACAGCGGCCGCTTTCATGCGATCGTTTGGTGGAGCTGAAGGAAATCCGCCACCTGCTCGGGGCCGAACAGGTGGATGCAGGCGCGGCTGGAAAAAAAGTAAACATTTCCAGACAGAAAGCAGACATTTCTCCCGCAGATGTTTTCTGTGTTGCCATCTCCGGACATTTTAGCGTCTATAGTGTCGCGTTAAAGGCCGCTCTGATTCACAGGAATTTAAGCTCAAACTTCCAGGAAGTTTGTCCCAGAATTCCCCCAGGACCGAAGGAAAACGGCGTCTTAAGATTAATGTGATCCCTTTATCCCGCTTTACATTTAAAGGTGCACATGAGGCGGGATTTCACTAATTTGCTCAAGTACTGCTGTACTTGAGTTTTGAAATACTTGTGCTTTACTTGACTCCCTCACACAAGGAAATGTGGTTTCTTTAGCAGTTACTTTACCACAAATCATCAAATTATACACGCAGTATTTTTGTGAATACTTAAGGCATTTTACGCTTTAAATAAAGTAAGCAATAGAAACCATTTCTATTGTCTGTTTTTAACAGCATGAAATGATGTCTGTGTCCTTCGGTTTGTTCTTAATCATAATCAGAAAAATGTACCTGTCATTTTTCCTGTATAATCTTTTTTTATAATATGAAAAAGTCACATTACAAATTTTATGTAAAATCTTTTCTGAATGCAGTGGAGTAAAATATATATTTCTCTAAATTATAGTTGAGTAAAACCTGCAGGACTGTATATTTAAAATGCACACTGTTCCCATTTTTATGAACATGAATATGAAAATTATGGCAAAACTCATAATGTTAGTGCTGTGAGGCTGGTTTGACAGGCTGTTGTGGTCTCATCTACCTGTGCACATCACTCAGCAGGTGACTCGTGCTGAGCTGGTGAGCAGGTGTGCAGTTTTATCCACCTGTCTCTGAGTGCAAGTCTAAAGTAACTGAATGCACCACAGGAGACACAAGTAAGTTAAAATGCTCATCACAGCTTCCCCAAATAAAACTATTGATTTCATAAAATCACACAGGAGATCGCTGATCTCTAAAGGAAGAATCCAGCCTCAGCTCTGTCTCACTTCAGCTTAAGCTCAAATTAAAATCCATGTTGTCAGGAATGCTCACGCCTCCTGCAGACCACCGAAAGAGTTCCAGTCAGACAAGAGTGTGACGGAGTGAAGAAGAAAAAGATGAATATGGATCATCTGCAGGAGAAGCAAATGACCCTTATTCATCGCTCAGTCCTACTCCACCATATTTTGAATGTAATTACTTGTAATCTGACTTATTTTAAGGTTGTAATTAGTTATTTTATTATTATTTTTTTTTTTTTTATTGTTCCTGTGCATTCACTCTGATTTCCCGTAGGCTGCTTTGCTCATGCTCCCATGATAAAAATAAAATTTTTAACACCACATAGATTTCCTGAATAAACTGTAGACCGCAGACTGGCATGACTGTGTATTTGTTATTTTAAATGTGGTATTAAAAAGCTCCTAATAGGTTATAAAGGTATTTAATTTGGTGGACTCATAAGAAACCGAGATGTTGCTTGTTTCTTTCCTCAGAACTTTCATGTTGTGCAGTTAAATGTCGGGGGTCACCTGTACACCACCGCTCTGAGCACGCTCAGGAAGCACCCCGACTCCAAGCTAGCGGAGCTTTTCAGCGGACAGCCCAAACTACGCAGTGACGCACAGGGACGCTACTTCATCGACCGTGATGGGTCCCACTTTGGAGCCATCCTGGAGTTCCTGAGATCAGAGCAGCTCCCCAAGGAGAACATCCCAGAGGTCCGAGTTATCACGATGCAGCGTCTGTGAACACCTGCTCATTTCCCTTTGGTGGAGTTTTCATTGATTGGTTTTTACTGCTATTTAAACTCTGAATATTAACCTTCAGAAAGGTGCTGTCTTTAGTTTGTAACTCGTGTCTCTGCAGGTTCATAAGGAGGCGGTCCACTACAACATCAAACCGCTGATCAAACGCTTGGAAGAGGCTCCTTGGCTGTTTGGAGAGCTGGTGGGAAGGCAGCAGTTCCTCTCCAGAGTCCCACACTACAAGGAAAACATCGAGGTCAGCTGCACTCACGCCTGTAATCCACGACTGTTTCCACTAATAGCAGTCTGCAGCTTTTAATGCTATATTGCTGCTCCCACTTCCTGTTGCATCGCATTCATATTTGCACATTTTTTTGTCTTTATGAACAGTCTTATTTCATTTATCCTCCAGGTTCTGATTCGTATCGCCAGAGCCGAGGCCATCGCTGCACGCCACTCCACCATCATCATCTGCGTGCTGAGGACGGAGGAGGATTTGGGCTTTTATGATAACGCCATTAACAGCCTGGAGGCGGATAAGGAGTCAGTGGTGACGTTCGGGCCGTGGAAGGCCGCGCCGTTGGTCGCAGACCTGCTGGACTGTGTGAAGATGGACATCGAGAGTCAGGGCTACAGGGTGAGCATCCAGCCTCACGTCATGGAGAAGAGCTTCCTGTCCAGGAGCTATGACTACTTCTACGAACTCGCATTCACCTGGTGGTGACGAGGCACCTGAACAAAACTCGAAACTGCACAATGCTTTAAAAAAAACAAAAACAAACTGCATTTCCAATCATTTTCTTCAAAAATGTTTCAAGATGTTTTTGTTATGTATCCACGCTAAAAGAAAACTTGATTGTGAACATTTCAGACACAAACAGTCATTAAAGCATCAATTATTCATTTCAAAGGTACTGACATTGAAAGACAGAAAAGATGGATGTAGCTGCAGAGGAGTGAAGCCAAAGTGGAAGCGCATCTTTTCTAGTAGCCAGCAGGGGGCGACTTCTCAGATTTCAGTGTATGGGGAAAGTCCCCTCAGATCCCTTCATCTGTGATGTCAGCAGACACTTTAATAACGAGGTTGGGGTTTTATTTGCTAGTTTCAGGTCTTACTTAATAAAACATAGTGATAATGTTTTGAGTCACGGTCTCCTTTAGTGTCCAGTAGGTGTTTGAGCCAGCGTTACTTTATGATTTAAAAGTTGCCATCTCCATTTGACAGGCAGAGCCACCCCTCACTGTTTTTTTTAATCTTGGTGTTTTATGCTCAGCTCAAGGATTCACAGCAGTTCCTCACTAACCACTCAGTGACAGTCCATCTTTTATATACAGGCTGTAGGTTTAAGCTAAAGTGACTGCTTTCAAACAAAAATCTGTATCTTCTAACTCATTTTAGTTGCTTATGCTCATAAATATTGTTTCATATTCAGTGTAATATTAACACCAAACTACTCTATTATTAAAACTTTATTCCCACTCACAAGTCTCATTAGTAGCTTGTTTAATTAGAAGCTGTTTATGGACTCAACCACAGTCGACCACCAGCGTGACCTGAGTGAGTGCAGGGGTGCACGCACACAAAACTCATCACTTTCATAGTATGATCAAAAAGCAAAACACCAGCTCCATGTGAATCATAAATCATGAATCATAAACTGGTGCATGCTGTAGATCAGACTGAGGGAACAGAGGCTCCCTTCAAAGAGAGCGGCCATTTATTTCCGCTTTAAATCACTGCAAAATATTCCTAAAATGGACAGAAATTAAAACATAATCATAAATCTAAAAAATTAATAACTGATGTCATACAAGAAACTAAGATTCTTCACAGTTATGGAGGTATGCAAGAATAAACTCAGAAGAACAGGACAACCCTGGTTCCTGGAGTCAAACCAGGAGGGCGAGAGCAAATGCAGGTTTGGACACCTTAGGTAAACATGACCTCTGCCCCAAAACGCAAAGTTCAGTTCACACTGTGTGAATAATGTGCCTTCTACATTTACAGCACAAATTATCTTCCAATAAACCCGTTTTATGAAGACAAACAGGTGCGATCAACCAGCCCTTTTCCCGAGAGTCCTTATCAATATTCATACTGAAATCCCTTTGCCAGACCAACCTCAGATTTTCACAGTTTCTATACAATGTGTAGGAAGCTGAGTAAGCATTCACAGACATCATAAAACAACACTAAAAAGTTTTCTTCTGCCAATAAATCAGTTTTATCTTCTAGACTAAACTGTATACAGAGTCACTGATAATACCCCTCAAATATTTCCCTAATTTAATTGAGAGAAAACTGATCAACAGGCCAGATGAAGATTGCCAAAGGGACTGGTTTGGCCCCCGGGCCTCAGGTTTGACACATAATTTAATACAAATCGACAGCGTTGTGGCTTTAGCTGTCGAGTCATTCGTCCCTGTGTTGGACTGCGGTGTTTGTTTAGTGTAAAACATACACCGTACCCAAGGAAACTAATCAATTAATCAATGATGAAAACAAAAGCGTCACAAACACAATACTGGGCATTTCACAACCCACTTCAAGGAAATTAAAAAGGTCATAAGACAGAAAGCACGGAGCAGGGCACACACAGCATCTAACAGCTGCCACTTTTTCGTGTCAGACCACATCCTTTGCGATGAGTGTTTACAGAGAAGGGGCTGATTCGGCAGCTCGCAGGCCACAAGTAGGAACAAATCTGGGGTCGTGCCCATGAAAAAGGTATCATTGATTATCGGGTCAAAGCAAGTGTTCTGTCTCTGTTCAAAGAAAAAGGAGGTGTGGACATGCAACGTACAGTATTTTCACCACAATATGACACAATCACACTTCCTTGCAAAACCCCCCCGGAGGATGAAATGTTGCACAAGGTTTCACACCTTGGGACACATTAGAAGAAAAGTGACGCTGCTGAGTGACAACAACAAAAAAATTTGAATTGTTAAAAACAGCCACAGGATGGACGGTTTTGTTTGTGTTTAACATGACAACTGCAAACACTATTTTCATGATTCATTTGAATAAAGACAAAGGCTGGTCCTGGAAGTTCAGACTGTAGTTAGCACGTCCTCTTATCTTGCTTTAAAAAAGTGGTCAGGGGCCACAGAGACACTAGAGGCAGTGTGTGGACCACCAGCTGAAATAAACTGACTCTAATCTAATGAATAGACCCCATTTAGTCTGAATTATGCTAGTGCGTTGACATTTATTTGACTGATTTTGAACCTCGTGAGACCCGAGCTCCTGTTTGCAATGCATTTTTAATTTCTCCTAGATATTTGTGAGGGACCTGATATGTATATAAACTAAGCTTCCTCTTTACCAGGAAGTTGTATTTTGTTACATGGTTGTTACATACTTTTGTGAGAAAAAAAAATGTCCTCAGATGTGGACAGTGAGATTATTTTACAGCACAAAAAAAACAAAAACAACATGACTTAACAAAGTACAAAACACTATTGAGCACAATGTCATATTTTAGCATTTTTTGAGATACCTGCCTAATTCTACTCTGCTAACAGTGTAGATTCATATGACTAAGGCAATTATGCTATTAGGCTAACGATATGTGGACACAGGGTCTCATGAGGCTAAAGTGGAGGAGATCAGAAAAAGTTTGAGAACCACTGTAAATAAAAGATGGACATAGCAACCATGACACCACCCACATTTTTTTGACCTTTGAAGCTTCAGTATTAACATTATGCCTGCTGCCATGTTAGTTTTTGAAGCCAGAAGTGAATGCTAAGATGGAAGCATGGAGGGATAAGTTATGAGCTGAGGCTTACAATGTTATTAGACTGTTAGACTACATGATTGCTAATTAGGGCTAAAGTAATGAAATGCTAAAACTGGATCACAAATTCCCGGAATGATTTTTACCTCACAGGACGACAAAGTATTTGTTGGATAACTGCATTAAAAGTGTCCCAGAAACACCATAATCATGTTGATGGGTCCAGTTTGGTGACACCAATTATGCTCCAGTCACACAGGCCTAGAGACTGGTTGGCAACCGCTTACCAACCACTTGTAAGTAGGGAAAAAATGATTATCCCTGACAACTGGTTGCTGGTGGTTGCTGGCAGTTGCTGTGAAATGGATTGCTAAAGCTCCATTCGTGCAGATCTAGAGACCAGTCAGTGACCCCCAGTAACCATCTGTTGCTGGGAACTGGTTGGCACATGGTTGCTGGAGCTTGCTTGCTTTCTGTATCTAGGTGAGACTGGTCACAAAGAGTTATACAGTGTTGCACTGAAAACCTCCTTGCAATTGCTTTGGTTGCAGGCAGGTTGCCGCAGACGTCCAGGCTGGTGTCGCCAAAGCTGCATCCACACTGGAAGAAATTCTCTCACCTTGCATAGTTTTAAAGCTGACAGGTGGTCACTAGTGGACTTTCCAGACTCCAGTTGCATAGGCAACCCTCTAATGTATTTAATACCAGGTCATTTGTCAATCCTGCGCTGCCATTAGTCGGTTCAAATGCTAGACTTGAAATTGAGAAAAGTTTATGTTGGGACCCACCCACTTTGTGTAGACAGCAGATTTTCTTCCACCAATTTACTTGAAACTGACCTTCTATGTTCTCTGGTCGCCACATCGCTGCTCGTTGCTTCCTGTGTGGACACACTTTGAGTGCGGTGACAATCAAAGTGGTCATGCCACTTTAAGCTTCAAGAAAATCCAGATAGATCGAGCAAAAAAATACCCACCACATAGTTGCAGGCTGTAGTAAATATGTTATTTTCATGGCTGAAGTTGGACATTTTCCCATGGGAGTCTGGGGACTGACTCAGTTTTGAAGAGAACCTTGAGCTCCTCAAAGAGGAACTGCAGTCTGTGGGAGTTTGACAGTAACTTTCATTTTAACTTTGGCGGTTCTTGCTTGGTTAAAGAACAACACAAACATCTGTGAACGGGAGGAAGTACATGTATCATAAAACAAGAGAGAAAAGAAGATAAGAGATTATTAAGTTAAGACATTTATGTTGGAAACAATCCAATGACAACAGCAGAATTTACTCACTTAAAAACATTCACGATATTAAGAAAGTCCTCTCATGTGAGGTTTCAGTTTGGAATGTATAAAAGAAAGAAGCCGTACAGTCCAAATGGGAAGTGATAGAAATAGAAAGAAAGAAATAGAAAAAGGACCAGAGGAACGTGACAGAGCCTTTTCTTTAAAAACGTAATCACAAAGTTTGTTAAATGTGTTTGTGATTACATTTAACACATCGTGTTGAATATCTGTGAGCCTTGTGTCAGTTCAGATGAAGGCTGAGCGTCCTGTTCAGTTTGGGGTAACACAGGAAATGGAGGCAGTGGTCTAGAAAGAGCTGAGGCAGCAGCAATGTGAACGAAACCTGCTGTGGTGTTGAAATCACAAACATGATGAGAGTCCTGCTGCTCACCAGTCTTCTCCTAACAGGTACCGTTTGTTTGCTTCACTCTTTTTTT
>VUQJ01021760.1:2900-18500 GCA_015108635.1 Andinoacara biseriatus | reverse complement strand
GCATGAGAGAGGGATGAAGGTTCATCAGATCATTTATGACCAGGTACAAGCAGAATGTCCTCACAGTTGCTTCACTGTAGCTTTAAATGTTTAAGACAACCTTCTTTATGCATTTGTGTGTGTTTGCAGGCCTGCAGGCTGCTCACGGATGATTACGAGCAGGTCCGATCTGCAGCAGTGCAGATGGTTTGGGTGCTCAGCCAGCTGTACCCAGAGAGGTGAGGTGACCCAAGAGGCTCATCCTCAGTTTCAGTCAGTGTAGCTGTTGAGTTTGCTCTGCTCTCCAGTGACATTAAAAAAGTAAAATCCTAACCGCTCAAGTATGTAAGAACTGTTTCTGCTGAAACAGCAGAAAAACGCCGCAAACAGCCAAAACAAAGAAAACAGGACACTGCAGATTATTCCAGCTGAGTCTGCATTTGGTCAAAATCCCTTTAAAAACTCTGACCATTTATTAACCCCTAAAAAAAAATCATAAACCCCTTAATCCTTTCAAATGTCCGCTCTGTGTCCTTCACTATATATTGTATTCCTTCCAGTGGTAGGTGTGATTATAGCTTATCCAGTGCCAAACATTTAATCTTTTGTTTCCTATTAGCTTTTTAACACTGATGACACTTCTGTCCAATCAGCATCGTACCCATCCCATCGTCCAATGAGGAGATCCGGCTGGTTGATGATGCGTTTGGTAAGATCAGTCACATGGTCAGCGATGGCTCCTGGATGGTTCGGGTGCAGGCTGCAAAAACACTGGTGAGTGAACAGGATCAGACTGACACACACATTCGTATCCACACGTTATTTTCATCTCTGTGGATTTATTTAGTCCTGGCTTCATAAACAAAGTGCATGTTAGCAATAATCCCCACATGAAGAACCCAAAGGTGGAACCATGTGTCATCATATCACCGTAGAACGGTCGGGAAAGATCCCTGAGGATCGCTCACCCTTCCCCACGCCTCAGGACTCACAAAGCTGTGTTTTTAATCTGGAAACTTACTACGTCTATTTAGTTTTACTGAGTTTGTCGTCATTAAGTAGAAAAAAATGAGCAAAAAAGCACCAATGTCATCTGCTGCTTAACGATGGGAAAGAACCAGCATGCAACTGTCACAGCTACACCCACAACATCCCCACACGGAGTCGGGGAAACTTGTTGCTTCTTCTTCTTCTTCTGTGACCAATCACAAACACTGACAGGCCAGCAGAGCAGCTGATTTCACAAACTCTGATATTAGAGAAATATATTTGATATACATACATGAGTATTAACTATTAAACACATATATCGAGTCAGTAAAGCCTTATGAGCATTCACACAGCATACAGCTGTATCTGAACAATGATTTTTACTGTAACAGATAAAGCTGGTAATGTGTTGCATTTTGTGTGTGTGACAACTAGTTTTAAAGTGAAACTTTGTTGTGTGTTTTGTCGTGTGTCAGGGTTCAATACTGCAGGTCAGTCCCCACTTTCTGGAGCAAACTTTGGATAAGAAGCTGATGTCAGACCTCAGGGTGAGTTATTGAAGTTTTTTTTTTAATGTGACACTCTGCAAGCAAAGTTGTGTTGATCAGCGCAGTTCCACTCACTTGGTTTTCCTTTCTTGTTTCTATCCAGAGGAAGCGTACAGCCCATGAACGGGCCAAGGAGCTCTTTGCTTCTGGAGAGTTCTCCTCTGGCAGGAAGTGGGCCGATGATGCGCCGAAGGAGAAACTGGACACCAACACAGTCAACCTCATCGCCTCGGGTGCCTGCGGGGCATTCGTCCACGGCCTGGAGGATGAGATGTTTGGTACGGGAAACCCAGCAGACATTTTGGGTCACATATCACACGATGATGAAGCATTTCTTAAAGGGGAATTGTGCTTCACTATTGGCAGTCCGGACAGCCCACCTACCTGCAGAGAGCGTCGTTTGCAGGTGGAGGCAGTGTCCAAAGCATCAGTACAGCTGGTCTTTGGACCAGTCCTGCTCCAAATACTTACACAAACTGACACACGCTCAGTACCATAAATTAAACTTTATTAAGCAATGTATTTATTAGAGTTTGTTCCTTGTGTTTTTTATTAATATTAAAAGACAAAAAAAAAAACAAATGAACCACACACTTCCTGTCTCATAGAACCCACACTTGAAACAACATGTACAAAATCACATAAAGAAAAAAAAAAGTGTCAGATAATTATTGTGATTCACTTTTGGCCAGATCCAAATTGTTGTGATTAATGTTTTTATCTATAATGCTTCTTTCTTTATATTTAAGTAGTTGGCAAGTGATGGTGTGTATTTTGAAATGTTTTTGACTCAAAGTTTAGGTTTGCGTGAACACTCTCCTCTGAATCTGTTTCACAAGGTTTCATCCAAATGTGTGGGGATTGAGCCTTTAATTCTGCCGCTCGTGCACCTCTGGACTGTTTGCAGTGCAGCTGTTGTGTTTAGATCGCCCTGAGGAGTTCTGATGTTTCCCCCCTTTACGCTTGTGCTTCTGTGGTGCACACTGGATCTCCTCCCGCTGTGACACAGTTCAGGCTGTCATAGTGAACGTGTGAATCTTGGGGATGGATTTCAAAAAACTGCAGTTCCTCTAATGTCCACTTGAGACTCCAAATGTGACTCAGTTCTCACACACTCCCATGTTAACATGCCCAGCTGTACAGCATTAAGCATGTTTCAGCCACAGAGAAGAGCCAAGTTCTAAGACACAATGAGCTGAAGTGAAGCAGAGCGACTAAAAATGATGAAAAGCATCTATCTGTTTGAAGTTTTTCTTTCGTGGTTCTTGCGTTCCCGTGAACTCCGCTGTGGCTCCCTTCCCTTGCAGGGCCATAAATTATGCTTAATGCTTTTGTGTCTTTTGGGGCCTGCTAATTTGACCTGCTTGTGAGGTTCACCATCTGAATTTTGCTGATTCTTGTGTGTTGTTGGGCTATTAGCGCTTTACAGCAGGGAGCTCTGCATCCATACACTTTATAGATGCAGCTTGCTAACCACACTTAATACATCCCTGTACATCCCTGGGAATGTGAAAGGGGGTGAGCTGATACACCACCTTGGACTTTTCCACTGAAAACTTAGTGATTTGGACCATTAGGGAAAGTCAGTAAATGCTGTTTTCTGTCTCTAGCCTCTGTTCAGGATGAACGTTCCCCTTTTTGCTGAGTAGTTTCCCATGTTTTAAACTTTGTTTCAGAGGTCCGTATTGCAGCGGTGGAGGCGTTGTGCCACCTGGCTCGGTCATCTCCGAGCTTTGCTGAGAAGTGTCTCGACTTCCTGGTCGACATGTTCAACGATGAGATCGAGGAAGTGAGGCTGCAGTCCATCCACGTGCTGAGAGAAATCTCCACCCACATAACGCTCAGAGAGGACCAGCTGGACACAGTGCTGGCTGTGTTGGAGGTATGAAAGCAGTCAAACTATCTGGAATCACAAACCTCAAATCACGTTTTTGTATCTGCGAGTTTTCACATTGATAAGTCGCCGTCTGTGCCCAGGACTCTTCTCGAGACATCAGAGAAGCTCTCCATGAATTATTGTGTTACACCAACGTCTCCACTAAAGAGTGCATCCAGCTGGCTCTGCTGGAGCTGCTCAAGAACCTCAACAAGTATCCCACCGACCGCAACTCTGTCTGGAAGTAAGACCATGTGGCCGTCTCAGTGGCTGTGCAGCTCTGCAACACGCCGAGCTGTTGGTTCGTGGTTTTTTTTTTAATCATTTTTCTCTTCTACCCTTTAGGTGTTTGAAGTTCCTGGGATCCCGCCATCCTACGCTGGTTTTACCGCTGGTTCCTGAACTGCTCAGCACACATCCGTATTTCGACACGCCAGAGCCGGACATGGACGATCCCGCCTGTATCCTTCACACACAGCTGAGTAATGACCTTCTGTGGTGCGGCTGCTTTTCTTTCCTTAAGTCCACGCTTGTATTTTAAACCTTAGTTAATCATTTTCTTAACGAGCTTCAGCCTATTTCGAAAGAAACGAGCGGGTTTCAGTGAAAAGTTTGCTCTTTGGACAATCAAAGTCGTGTTTTTATTACAGTAGAGTTCATTTTTATTTTTGTTTCAGTTTAGTTTCCACATTTAAAAATGTTCAGTTTGGTTATTATTAGTTTCTGTATGTGTTTTTATAACTTCCTATGGATACACATGAAAAAAAAAGTAACAATTTGAGAAATCACAAGTTTATATAATTAGTTTATATTGTCTTTATATAATTTTTCTGTAGCCTTAATTTTAGTTTCTATTAAAAATGTTTTAGCTATAAACCAGGTGAACCTGGTAAATCTAGTAAAAACTCTTCCTCTTATGATTCATTCATTTTTTGTGGCTCCTGTTGGAACGACATGCCGCTGTTCTTCGCTGCACTCTGTTTTCTCTTCCTTGACTCTGTCGATGTCAGACATCGCCGTTCTGGTGTTGGTGTTCAATGCTGCCACGTCGTGCCCCACCATGCCAGCGCTGTTCTCCGACCACACCTTCAGACACTACGCCTACCTGAGGGACAGCCTGTCCCACCTCGTGCCGCCGCTGAGGGTGAGAATTGAATCAAAGCATAAGTTACTGCAGCTCAGTGCAGCAGTTCAGTTTTTTATGATGCACATTCAGCACGGTGGTTTTTGGTAATATAGGAACAGTTTTGATCCTGTTTCTGTTAATTTGCTGATTATTTATTATTTATTTATTTTGGCCCTTTAAGGATCAGCATGTCTGAGCTTTGCTTCCAGAGCTCAGCTTGATTTGGGCCTTGTCGCGATACTTCGTGGATACCTTTTAAGGCTCAGCTCAGTGCAGCCACTGACGTCCTAAAAGGAAAACTAAAAAGAATCTTTACCAAAAAGCCAATAAATCTGTAAGTTCATCAGGCTGCGTGTCAACGGACAAAGTACAACATTATTCCTTCAAATCTAAATACAGCCCAGAGAAGAAGCTCCCTGCAGAAGTCTGTCTGAGTGCTTCTTGATGATACTGGTGACATCATTTAATATTTTAAAGGCTGAATGATGGTGCACCAAGGGTCCCTGTGTCAGTCAGAAATGTTATCAGTGCTAAAGAGGCTTCACAGTTCAGCTGAACTCGCGTTCTGTGTCAGACTGATGCTCACGCTCTCTGTGACTGCTCTGGTTTAGTTGCCCGGCAGGAAGCAGGTCTACGGTCTGGACTCGGTGGACTCGGGTCCTGGTTCTGGTTCCGTGGAATCGGCTCAGCTCTTCCTTCAACAGAGTCTCAACAGAGTCAGCACCATCCAGAACCTGGAGGCACCTGGAGCGCAGGACCTGCTGGACTTCACCATACGGTAAACAGATGCAGGACGTCCTCCTGCGTTCATCCGTTCAAAGAAATTCCTCTGATATAAGTTTGCTTCTCATCCCAGAAAATTATCTTCATGTTTTGTGAACATTTAGTGTTTTACTTGCAAACGTTACATCAGATAGACGTCCTGAACATCCCAACTGACTAGTGTAACTGTGTGAATACGATGGATATTCATGAATGAATGATTTATTAACTCGTGTCTGTCAGAGACCTGCAGCGGCTCGGGGAGCTGCAGACGGAGCTCGCCGGAGCTGCTGACTTCTGTGCTACGTACCTGCGCTGCCAGCTGCTGTTGATGAAGGTAGGAGTGTGTTTCTGCTGCGGCTCAGGAAACAGAACGGGTCTTCACAATCAGGACTCTGCGCCTCTTTTCCACAGGCTCTGCAGGAGAAGCTGTGGAACATGGCTGTCCCCCTCTGCCTCAAACAAAACGTCACAGCCACAGCAGCGGCGCAGCAGGTCAACACACACACACAAGTATAACAACAGCCGTGACATCATGCGATGTGTATTTTGATGCGTGTAATCATGATTGTAGATCTTAGAGGAAACCTACAAGCTGGAGTTTCTGTACAGTGGCTTGGAGAGCAGACAGGTGGCCATCATACATCACGTTCGGCTCCAGGCCAAAGCTCTGCAGGTCATCCTGACTGCTCGCACCAGACAAGGGTACACACACACGCGCACACACACACACACACACACACACACACTGCACAAGTTTCTCAGTCTGTTTTCTTCTCCTCAGGCTGGATCTTCTCATCAGCAGCTGTGAGAGGTTTTTGCAGGATGTCGAGTCTTTTCAGAGGTACATTTATTTTGTATGTGTTTGCATCTGTGCAGCACTGCTGTCTCACAGCAAGAAGGCCTGGATTCGAATCCTCTGTGTGGAGTTTGCATGTTCTCCCCATGTCTGTGTGGGTTCTCTCTGGGTACTTCAGCTTCGTCCCACAGTCATGCAGTTACTGTGGTTAAACTAAATTGGAGTGGATGTGAGTGGTTGCCTGTCTCTGTGTTGGCCCTGCTGCAGACTGCCGACCTGTGCAGGTTGTACCCTGCCTCTGCGCTATGGCAGCGGGTTTTTGTTGGCCCACAGAGCTGGCGGGGCTAACTGTCAAAATGTCTCCCTCTCCCTTTTGCGACTCCCTCAGGCTGTTTCTGACCGAGCTGAACCACCTCCAGGACAGTTTTGTGGATAAGCTTTTGGAGCTGATGCCGCGGCTGTCGTCCTGTAAACCAGTGGAGCTGGTGAAGATCCTCCAGACGACCCTGAGACAGAGCGGCCTGCTGCAGCTCAGACTGCCTGAACAGGTGCAGTGAACACACGAGTCAGTGAAGCTGAGCCAAAGACAAATGTCCTGTGGAATGAGCAATTTCCAAATGGATCACAGCAACTCCACAGTCTTGGTTGATGATAGTGCTTATTCTGCAGTGAGCTCAGCAACACACGAACCAGTTACCTGGTGGGAAAATTCTGGTTTGTGTCCTGGTTTGACTCCTGACCTGGAGACTTACCAGCAGTGATAATCTCTCAAAGTTAGATCAGTTTGTTTGCTTTGCTCATGAAATGGTGAAATTGAAAATGTGTGAGTGGGCAGAACGAGATGATCTAAAAACAGCAGCACTGGAAACTCCAGATGGCACGATACAGTTACAGAGGTCAAATCTTTCAGAGTAAAGGTCGAGGGTGTACTAACACCACACCAGAGCTGTAGCCACTCTGTCACATTTAAATGAATGTATTGTGTGAATTTACTTTCATCACTTTTTTCGACGTAATATTTTTATTAAAATTCTGCTGTTAATTTTTAACTCATTTCTGTGCTTTGAACTTTGTTTGAGCCTCAGAGATTTTCAGGCCACCACAGCAGCGGCGGTGTCTTTGAGTGACAATGTTTTGAATGTCTTTGCTGGTCATCAGATCCATCGTGCGACGGCCACCATCATAGAGCCGACGGGCGAGTCTGACAACCCGCTGAGGTTCACGTCCGGCCTGGTGGTGGCGTTAGACATCGATGCAACGCTGGAGCACATCCAGGACCCCCAGAACACTGTGAAAGTGCAGGTCAGTGGGATGTGACACTAACCTCCGCGCCTCAGGCAACACAAATAATTGTGTAAACGCAGACTTGGCTGTACTTTTTATAGTTGAAATATAGGTTTTAAACTTTGAGTCATTTAGCAGAAGCATCGTGCACTCCTGTGTTTGTCGTCTCTCACACACTGGCTCCACTTTTCCTGTTTGTTCTGCTGGTTTCCAGCCCAGCGCCTGCTTCTGTTCTTCCAGCTCTTACTGCAGTGGTGGTTAAACATCCTTTTCCCCACTGATGTAAACTAGACCCCAGTTTTATTGGCACAAAGTCTGCAGAACTGAACTTTTTAACACCTGTTCATGAGCTCAGAACGATTTGAATGCAGAACGCATCAGGATCAGCGAGTGCAGCGTAAATCAGGCCGTTATTATTCAGCCTTAGAAGCACCGATTTGTTTGTAGTTTACATCCACGTGAAAAATTCAAACTCGGATGTTTGCTGCTGCCTCTGCAGGTTCTGTATCCGGACGGCCAGAGTCATGTGATCCACCCTAAGCCTGGAGACTTCAGAAAGCCGGGACCCCACCGACACAGACTGATCACACAGGTTTACCTCTCACACACAGCGTGGACGGGTCAGTATCAGAGAGTGATGCTTTTAAAATAATAAACCCAAATTAGATATATATTAAACACTCACAGACTTTTTAAAATAACTTAATAAATAATAACACATTCACTCTGACATCATCGTGTCTCCACTCGGTCTCTGTGTTTGTAGCTTAACTGCAGCATAAGCAGACAGTGTTTTTCTGGCTGTCCTTTAGCTAAAAATAGAAAATCAAACCAGTAAAAATCCTCCCTCACTTTGTCTCTACCCTCCATGTCTTTGCCTCAGAGCCATCTCAGATCGAGGTACGTCTCCTGCTGGCCTACAGCTCCTCCTCCACCTCCCTCACCCCCCCTTCCAAGCTGGCATGGAGCGAGAGCTTGGAGAGCCTCCCACCAGCAGAGGCCGCCGTCGAGGGAACGATTCCTCTCAGCAAAGCCGTCAAAGTCTACATCATGCCCAAACCGGCCCGCCGCTAACGAGGCGCTGCGTAGCTCCAACGTGCAGGACTGAAAGAACTCAACTCATTAAAGCTGTACATGATTTTGTTTTCCCCTTGAAAATATAATCTGTTCTCCCAAAGCACTCATTTTGACCATTTTTATTTTTTCCAGAGGAATATTTTTTACATAAACCCCCTGAAACTGTAGCCCCCTGACTTTTTTTAAATGTATGTAAATTGTAACATTGTTAATTTTTAAAATTACAAGACAGAAACTACCTAGAACTCCCATAGGCGGTAATTCTGAGTGCCACACATTACTTACGTAAATAATAAAAAAAAAAATTTAAAAAGGCTGGACACCTGCACCTAATGGAGAAAGGACATGTTCACATTTGGTACCAGGAAGACAGATGTTTGAAAGAGGAGTAAAAGAGGTCTATGTCCACCGTGAGCGACCGTCAGGTGCCTCAACCCTCACTCACACCTTACTTCAGATTACCTCAGTATGTCACATGATTGGGGGGAACACTGAGTCATTACCACCAGGCGTTTCAGACGAAACCAACCTTTTTTCACACCTTGGCTCATGTGATGATGCACATTAATAATAATAGTGGGTCAAAGACCACCTCCAAAGGGGACAAACCCCACTAGAGTTTAAATACCTGGGACTCGCCACCTTGAACTGAAGAAGCCTCGTGGATAAGAGGTGAAACATCTTCACCTTTCTTCCTGAGGCGACCTGGATGACTGAGAATCTACAAACGTACCTTCTTGCCGTTGATGTTCTTCACCGCGACCATCTTTAGTTGATTGGTAACATTGCAGACTCGTATTCTTCAATTTCTTATTGATTATAAATTAGGTTTATTATAAATGTATGGTGGTCAGAGTGGCCACCTATGGGAGTTCTAGTGTTACAGGTAAAGCTGTAGGAAGCATAACCAGCTTTGATGGTGAATACTTTCTGTACTCATTATTTGTTATAAAGACACACTCGTGATAACGTTTCATTTTCTGTTTATTTCATGTTCCAAACAAATATCCGGTTCATTTAAAGAAGACAGAAGTCAAACTAAGTTCCTCAGTTAAAGGTACAGTTCAGCGTTTTCTGTGAACGTCTCTGAAATCGAAAGCAGAAAAGCCGCTTTCAGCACATCGTTTCCTACCTCTAGACTCTGAGGTCCTTCCACAGGTTTACCTACAGAAACAGTTTTCGTTGTAAATCTTGTTTGAAGGCTCCTTTTAGTGCTCTGGGCCTGAGCTGAATTCATCAGCAGGTTAGTTTGGGCAGGAAGTTGATGTGTAAACAGGGAAGACCAATGAGAGCTTCCAGTGATTGTGTTTCCACAATCACTGGAAGCCAAAAATGCAACTAGGATTAAAATTCAAAGTTCCTTCAGCTGGATCGAGAGCACCGTGCTGATATATTCTCTCTAAACCGTCCCCTGCATGTGTTGGAGGACTTTCTACCTAATACTAGTTTGTTTGAATGTTAATTTGGTGTAAAAGACATCGTAGAATCCGCCTCAGTCAGTCAGTGAGGTGAGAATGACATCAGCAGGTGGAGTGGAAGACCCCGCCCACCTTTGCCCCCTGGCTGGCCAGTTTGTTGTATTCAGAAACAGCCTTCTCTGTCTGGAAGACTTTGACATCAACACCTTTCTGCTTCACAAAGTCCAGAGTGGAGGAGGGAACCTGAGAGGAGAGGACAGTGTGAGCGCCATCAGCTGTTTGCCTGTGACCTCACAAAATAATCAGTAACAGCAGCTCAGTGTGGAATCTGGTCCGTGTTTTATGACATTTAAGCTGCAGAAATGTTTCAGCATTAACATGTTTGCATCCTGTAAAAAGGTTTGGTATCTTTTTTTTTAATAAAAAAAATTAATTCTGGGCTTAAATTTCAGGCCTGTGTTTGTGCTACTGAGCCTTTTGGAGCATTTTAATGCAGTTATCTGACATCATGGCTTTGCTATGCAGAGAAGTCTGACTTCCACTTTTGATGGCAGAAATTCAAGTATTTTTATTTTTTTTTAGCCTGTTATGTTTTAAAGTTGATTAATCATTCTCGTGGTTACCTGCAGCGCCTCGCTCATGCCTCTGCCAATTACCAGCAGGTCAATTCCCTTCTTCAGCACCTCCTCCAGGTCAGCAGGCTGCACTCCTGGGTAATGCTGAGGAGGAAAAGGCCCAATCTCACAAATCTGCCTCGGGGCTGATTTACAGTCTGTCTGGTTGCACTTACGTCGGTGCCGGTCTCTCTCCAGTCCCAGGCTCGGCTCCCTCCGGGCCAGACCTTACAGTCCTTGTAGCTGGAGGAGCATCCCTTCACCTTCATGTGGCCCCAGGTGAGAGAGGCGATCTCTGGGGAGGACATGTTTCTGCGAGGCTACCTGATGTAAGACAAGACGAGGAGTCTGTGCAGCTTTTAAATGCTGCTTCCAACAAGGCATCAAAATCATTGGAGTGAATTTGACTCCTTGGGATGTTTACACTGATACACTGAGCAGGTGTAAAACATAAACCGACAGCATTAATTTATCAATGTGTACTGAAATTTATAAAAGGAACGATCAGATCTAAGTAATAAATGTATGCACCCTCGTTGCACATGCACATTACGCAGGGTTAAACTCACTCACACACACACACACACACACACACACACACACACACACACACACACACCTCAGCATTCGTCAGCAACTAAATCCAAAACCTTCTCCTGCCACTTTAATCACAGGACCTGACTGGCGTCCATGTTTATACAGCTCAGTTTCTCCACCTAACCAATCAAACCTGTCAGTCAAACTCATTTACTGCATTTATGCAAACTCTAACAGGCAGAAGAAAGTGTTAACAAACAGAAGTTATTAGGCTGTAACAGCAAAACGTGAAGCTGAAGCGTGTGCTGCTGCTTACCCGTCTCGATGTCAGCGCACTGAACACACCCCCTGAACTTCCTCCTGTAATTAAAGGGAAAGAAGCAAAACGCAGACTTTACCCCACACGCTGTAACAGTCTAAATGAGTAACACCAGCACTCAGGACTCTGGTCTGGCTGCAGATGTGTACATGCTGGACAGGTTGCCTGTCTCAAATATATCTTTATCCCTTCTTATTGAAGCAGCACACACACTGATATTTATGTTGGTTTCTTAAACTATCTTAAGCTCCCAAATCATTTCAATATTCCTCTCTGAGGCTGATTCATGTCCAGATGATTCTCTAAAGGAGTATCAAGGATGGTGGCAGACATATTCCAAATATCCCAGGAAAAGCTGGACACACTCCATTACAGTAATTTATGCACTTTATTAGCTCACACACATGTTTTGAAGAGGAAACAGTCACGTTTTGTGTGCCTGTCGTTTTGAAAACACTTTTCTGATGTTTTTAATTCAATGAACGGCTCTCAGCTCGGACTTTTAGGTGAATTAAAGTTGAAAATATAAAGAGTTGCTGGAATGAAATTAAACCCAAATAGAAAGCCGGATTTCTTCTTAGACTTCATACCTTATATCAATTTGTAGGGATTTCAATGTGACTTTTTTTCTTCTGTAAGATAATTCAATACACAGCTAACATCAAAAGCTACAATAGCAGCAATCTATCGCTTTCAGTAGCATCAATATGATACAACTCTATAAAATACAACTCAACTTCTATTATTTTATTTGTACATACATGTGGGGGGTGCACCGTTCCTGGAAATACTGCAATACCAGGTCGATGCGTGGAGTGGACGGAGCAAGCCCCTATTCCATCTCCCTGTTCCAAAAATCAATTTAATATATGGTCCCCGGATAGGGGACGTATCAGATATTAAACTGATAAGAACAGATACTACACTTGATCTTAGCCAAAAGGCCGAGAAGCGATACCGTTAAACTGTCGGAGGAGAGCGAGTCACTCCCGGCACAGCCTCTCTCACTCACGGTCCGGATCCACAAAGTGTGACAGCTAACGGACAGCGTGTGAAATAAACACCAACATTAGAGCAAAGTAAAAGAAAATAATAAAGAGTCGCTACAAATAAAGTTATTTAAGAAACAGCGGCGCCCAGCCACACTTTCGCGTGACGTAATCTGCTTTTATCCAATCACACGCTGCAGCGGCGACATAGAAGAAAGGCGGTAAAATTCACATTAAAGTCTGATCTTACCGACTTTAACCTTAAATTGTGACAACTCGTTACCACCGAGTCCTCCGTAGGTGAGAAACACCGTGACAATGCTGATATGCACGCACGGGAACCGCTCGTTCTGTCGTTAATGGCTGCGAAGTGTTAGCGCCGCCGCCATTTTGGTACGGAGAAGGCACCCCCCCCCCCTCCGGTCATAAAACTATGACGTTTGTAAACTGTAAACAGTGTGAGAGACGTTTCAAAGATCATCTCAGAGCATCACTGAAACAGAAGCTTAAAAACACAGTTATCAATTAACAGAGTGTTAAAAAACACTGGTCACAGTTTAAAGTTTAAAAATAGCTGCTTATCTCTCACTTAACTGTATGAAAATGTTTCTTGAAGATAAAGGACACTGCATAAAACAAAACATTCAAAATAATTATTCATGTATGGTCATTACTGAGCTTTTAATAGTAGTTACTGTCATGAAAATTGACCCCCTCCTTTCTCATTATGATCCCATATTAAAGAGCCTGTTTCACTGGACAATTTGCACTTTGAATTATGGTTATATCTCACTCCTGAGCAAAGATATGATTATTCAAGTGCATTTTTTTGGTCATCGTTTTCATTGGAAATACAAAGGAAGCTTTGTGACCCATGCAATAGCAGGGCTGAAACTGAAAAATGAAAATTGTCAGATTGATAAAATTTGCAGGATGGACCAAAATTTCAACTTTCATACTATCTGCTGCTATTTGCAGTCTGGTTAGAGTGGTGTGAAAACGAGGCTGGGATACCCCAGCTTTTTAGGAGCATGACGCGGTGGTCACAGGAAATACTGTCCCAGATCGCAATGCTGTTCTTGGTGCCTTTTGAGAGTACCCATTTATAGTGAGTTTACTTCTGTAGTTATTACCATTGGTACTGTAGAAACATTTTGATTACACGAAAGAAAAGGAAGACACACATGTAATGAAAGCCCTTCAAAGATGTGGTTTTCCCAACTGGGCTTTCATCAGATCAGTGAAGATGCACAGGAAGGAAGGTGGGACACCAACTAGGAAGAAACAATGACAAACAGAACAACACCATCAACTCTTATGTTGCAGGTTTGTCAGAAACTCAGGAGAATTTTCTCCTGAGGAGTAAAAGAAACATCCATGAGCAGACTGTTCCTGACCTTCACAGGCAACCCATTAAACCAGCATATGAAAGAAAATTACTTTCAATAAAAGAACATAAATTACACGAACACGCAGTTCAGCTTCTGCAACAAGGAAATTCTTTAGTCCCCCTTTAACCACCGACTGCATCAGCATCAAACTTAAACACTGTTCCCGAACATTTATTCTTCATCTGGGTTTTGGCTGACAGCTCACAACATCACCAAAAGCTGCCCTGCTGACAAGTCCTGCAGCTGTGTGCAGATGACCAAAATCAGGAGATAGAGCACAACCTTGAGACAATAGGACATGCAAACATTTACAAAAAACAGTTTAAAAGCAACAACAAAATCTGATCAGGTAACACACAGACCAATATATGGGGCTGCATCTTTTTAAGAGCAGAAGAAAAATGCCCAAATAAAATTCTCACCAGATTTCAGTGTTCCAAGGTGCTTATATGCCATCTACACAGAAGAGCTCTTTGTGTCTACACATTTGTCTGCTTGAGAAATAAACTGCAGTGGATCTAGTTTGTGATTAAGGACACAATCTCAACTTTTACCATTTTCTCAAAGGTATTCAGCGCAACAGATTCAAGTGCAACTGGCTGACAATACCCCCGTGTTTTTGCTCTAACTACAATTTCCTCTCTGTTTTCACAGAAATAAGTCCACCAAAAATATAAAGCAGGGATCCTCAACTCTAGGCCTCGAGGGCCAGTGTCCTGCAGGTTTTAGATGTGTCCCGGTTTCAACACACATGAGTCAGATGGCTGAAATATTTCCTCAGTATGGAGTCAAGCTGAGTTCTCTCTCTCGCTCTCTCGGTGTCCAGAGGCTGTAAAATTTGAGGCGAGCTTAAGGGTTAATTATTTCTGTCTATAGTGTAGGCCCTACTCTGATAATCCGAACGAAGTTTAAAACTTACTTGTAAAAACAGAAGGGCCGAGATTTACCAAAATGATAAAATCTGCCTTTCGGGATGAAGTTTTTAAATGTCATCTCACGGGTTAAAGATGAGTTTGTGGGACTTTGTGTGTGTGTGTGTGTGTGTGTGTGTGTGGGTGGGTGGGGGAGTGTTACTCAGCTCCCGGAACGACTTGTCGCAAAGCTCTGTTCCGACACCGCCATCAGCATACCGGTCCGTTGACACTTCCGGTCCTACCCTTTTCTCCCTCCCCCCGGTACATTTTCTACTTTGCGGCCCACGTGCAGCGCTAATTCGTGTTTTTTTCCTTAAAATCCCCAAGTTAGAGTTTGGACCAAATGGCGTCATCTTTCGAGCAGATGAGGGCGAACGTGGGGAAGCTTCTGAGAGGAATCGACAGGTACGAAAAACCACCGAGAACGAGCTAGCGGAGCTTATTCTGCCTGCTAACAGTTTAAGCTAAGGTTTGCGGCAGAGATTCTGTGGCGGTGAGCCGTCCACAATAGCTTTATGCCTCATTAAAGGACTTTTAATGCCGATCCGTTACAGCAACACTGTGTTAATAAAATGATGATTTAGATTTCACAAAGACCGGGTAAATTATCAGTGTAGATTTGTGCAGCAGCTAGCATTAGCCGGGTTCGCTCCGGTGGTGTATTTAGTAAAATTTCTGCCTCCTATGCCGGAATACTGTTCACTGACTCGCTAAATGAAGATTTATGCAGGGTAAATGTGGCGAAAACGGAGCTCGATGCTCGTTTCACACAAAGGAATTGATTCACTGCGCGCTTTTGTTTGTTTTTCATTCAGTCCAGGTTACCTGCTCGGGAGGCTCACCTGGAGGAGCTTTCCACCGTCTCTGCTTTGAACTGATCACTCGTTAAGAGTCAGAATATGAATCCCCCCCAGGGAGGTTGTTATGAAATAAGAACATGAAACATGGGAAAATAAGATATTCCATTCAGGCTGCAG
>VUQJ01021752.1:1309-12455 GCA_015108635.1 Andinoacara biseriatus | reverse complement strand
AATTGATCTTTAATGACCATCTAGTGTCAGAAACGCCACAAACAATCTCAAAGTTCACGGTTTAATGGGGACAAATGAAAACTGAATCAGGTATTTATGTTATCAACATATCTACATTTAATACAGTTTCTCAACCTCTAGGAGTTCAAGAAAAAAAAAATTATACTGTCAAGAAATAAAATCTGAAATACAACAGCAAATTATGTACACCGCCTCCAGCCCAATACAATCCACTAACAGGCCTAATTCAATACGAACACATTCAGCTCAAAAGCCTGTAAACTAACAGCACTCAACTAAAAACGTGGCTTACAGAGAAACCAAACGTTCAGACTGAGGTACAGACGAGATACGATTTTGTAACTCTTCCAGCATTTCTATGAAATGGGTTGGGGCCATGTTGCAAGTGAACTTTAAATTCCTTAAACTTAAAGGTAGTTTCACACAGGTGATTGGTTTCCACAAGCTTCTGCAGCCTTTTTCTTCATAACGCTGTGAGGAGAAGGTGCATATCAACAGCGGGAAGGTGGAAAAAAATTTTTTTAATAAAAACAGCTTATCTTTGTTGTTTGTTGCAAAGGAGAAGATATTTCACTTCATGCTTGATGCGAGAATCCACTGTCATACCAGGTAAACAGCACAAGACACAGACAGCACGGACCAGTCTTCAAAGCAGTTGATGGAATCGGTCCAATTCAAACATTTAAACGTTTTGAATTGTTATCCAGCAAAGAGAAAACTTTCTTTTTTTTTAATGCAGCCATTCATTTTTTTGTTTCCAGTTAAAGGCCTTTCAATTCAAGGTTTTTCATGAAAACCTTAACATTGTCCTGATTTTTTTTTACAAAAGCATCTTGAATTACTGAAAGTCAACTTCAAACCTAAGGAATATATTCATTAATACATTCATCTCAATTGTCTGTAATGGGGTGTGATTGATATGTGAAGAAAAAAAAAAACAACTACTCAATCTTACACTGTGGTGAGGTGGGTGTATGAAACTCCACCAGGGGATGGGAAAGGGACGTGTTTCCCTTTTTGATAACCATTTAAAACTTGCATACAAACAACCCTTGTTCACAACAGGTTTTTGGCATTTTAGTTACCACTTCAGTAAATGTACATTAAGAAGTGGGGTAATGCTATATTATTTAATGAAAAATGACTACAAAATACTAGAGTAAACACCAAATAAAAAGCCAATGTTTTAATCAATTGCCACCAAAATGTGGATTTTTTTTTTTTTTTAATAATCAATGATTTGTGTGAAACACTAGAGTGCAATGGTGATGCTTTCTGACAACTGTGGCACTCAGAGAAAGAGAGAAAGAGAGAAACTGGGAGGGAGAGAGAGAGAGAGAGAGAGAGGGGGAGGGAGGGAGGGAGGAGGGCGCAACAGAGACCTGAGAAAGTGGCCCCTATTTGATTACAGAAAGGAATCGGGCTTGAAAAGACGAGAAACATCATGACAGAGGAAGTCAGAGAGAAAGACTAGAAGGAGCAGAACGAAAGGGGTTTTAAAGGGAGCAGCAGGCCATGAATGCTGAGCCTCAAACAGTGAAGATAAGGGAGGAGATTTTTTTTGTGGGGTGGGGGGGTGGGGGGGTCAGACCAATATACGTGGCTCCCATTTGGTAGTCCATAGTGTGGCTTTTCCTGCTTGTGTAAAGCACATATCCAGGCAAGGGGTGATCTGTTCTCTATAGCCTTGTGTTATCCAGGCTTTGTGTTGGGTATTGGGGCATGAAGGAGAAGTGGGAGGTGTCTCCTCAGTAGTCCTCCACCCAGCCATTCTCCTGGATAAAGGCATCTATCACTTCCTTCATAGCCAGGTTGGGGATCAGCTGATCCTGGGTCAGGGGACTCCTGGTGACTGGGTCAAAATGACCAACTCGCTGCACGGAGAACATTATAAATACTAGTGTTAGCATCAGTGGTTGGCTTTATATATGCAAATAAGAAAAAATAAGCTGTTGATGTATTCAGACAACTAAACCGATATTAATGCTAATATCCCATCCAAAGCTACTCCAGCAGAACAAAAACATGGTATTAGGACATCATAAATTCCCTTTAACCTTATCAACCAATTACAAAATAGAACAGTCACAAGGAAAGAACATTTAAATTCTCACATTAATAGTACTGTGCAAAAGTCTTGAGCAACCATGTTTTGAAAAGAAAATGGGAAATAAGTGCAGTGATTTATTAAAACATGTGCAAACATACACTATATTGCCTTCACGCACATATTAACTTGAATGATATCCCATTATTTATTCATAGGGTTGGCCCATCCTGACTGGCCAGTCAGGTTCTTCCACACCAAACTCTCTCATCCATGTCTTGCTTTGTGCACTGGTGCGCAGTCATGTTGGAACAGGAAGGGGCCATCCCCAAACTGTTCCCACAAAGTTAAGAGCATGAAATTGTCCAAAATGTCTTGGTGTGCTGAAGCATTAAGAGTTCCTTTCACTGGAACTTAAGAGGCCAAGCCCAACTCCTGAAAAACAGCCCCACACCATAATCATCCTTCCATCAAAATTTACATCTGGCACAATGCCATCAGACAAGTGCCGTTCTCCTGGCAACCACCAAACTCAGACTCATCCATCAGATTACCAGATGGAGAAGCATGATTCATCACTTCAGAGTACGTTGCCACTGCTCTGGAGTCCAGTGGCAGCGTGCTTTACACCACCGCATCTGACATTTTGCATTGTGCTTGGAGATGTAAGGCTTGGATGCAGCTGCTCGGCCATGGAAACCCATTCCATGAACCTCTCTACACACTGTTCTTGAGCTAATCCGAAGGCCTCATGAAGTTTGGAGGTCCGTAGCAATTGACTCTGCAGGAAGTTAATTTCCCTAACGGAATAGTCCCAAAGGGATTAATAACGTTTAATCTAATCTAGGTTGGTGACCTCTGTACAATGCGCCTCAGCATTCGCTGACCCCGCTGTGATTTTACATGGACTACCATTTCGTGGCTGAGTTGTTGTTGTTCCCAATTACTTACATTTTCTTATAAAACCACTAACTGTGGAATAGTTAGTAGGGCTGCAACTATAGATTATTTTGGTAGCCGAATAATCTGTCAATTATTTTATCGATTAGTCAGCGATTATTTCAATCTTACCTCACCTGTTCAAGCTTGCCCACCTGTTAATATCACCTCGTTTCTTCTCAGAATTAAAATAATGACTCATAAAAATACGAGTTTGAAACTAATCAAATCTATATATTTGGTTTTTTTGGACACAGCGGCTTTATTACCAGTATAGTGAGACAGGAAATGGGGGAAAGTTACGGGGGAAGACATGCAGGCAAATTGGCAACGAGCCGGGACTCGAACCTGCGCAGTCCGCACTGCAATGCGGCATATACATGTGGTCGTTTAATGCATATTAAAGTGAATGCAATTTTTTAATCAAAAATATAATGTGCAAATAAATAAAAATGCTATCTGTCCAAAAGTTTAAATAAGGCCTCAAATTAAAGCAAAAAGATTTTTGCGTTGAGTTTAAAAGCAAGTTTTTGGTATGACCACCTGTATTCTTCAGTCTGAACTCTCTTAGGCAGCTTTCTTGTAATTTCTTTAAGTAGCCTTCTTGAATAGTTCTCCAGGCTTCTTGAAGGACATTCAAAGCTCTTCTTTGAATGTTGGCTGCCTTTTGTTCTGTTCTCTGTCCAGATGATCCAATACTGCTTCAATTATGTGGAGGCCCTGGGTCTTTTCTTAATGCTTGAATGATTCATACGTCAGCGCTAAGTGACGTAAACAAACAACAATAAAAAAAAAACCCAAACATTTCCCTGAAAATAATCAAGTACAAGGACAGGACTGAAAATGAGTGGAAAAGCAGCCAGTGTCCAAAGAAAAACTTTGAAAGACCTTCAGAAAGCCTGAAGAACTACTGCTAAAGACCCCTTTTTTAAAAAATGACAAGAAAGTCTGGCTTCTTGAGCAAAATAGAAAAGAAATAGGGGGTGGCTCAAGACTTCTGCACAGTATTGTAAATAGCAGTAATTTTACCTGTAGATGCTCTTCAATGTCTTTGCGATCATAGGTGATCCCACTAGGTGTGATGCAGGGCTCCCTCATCAGCTCAAAACTGATCTTCCCACAAAGATAATCAGGAATCTCCCGCTTCTGATAGGAAGAGACAAAAGACAAAGAATAGTGACTCTGATCTATTACTGAGAGATCCTGCGTATGTCATTTCAATTACATGACAACTGCCACAGCCAAGTCAACAACTATCTATAGCAAGAGCTTTGGCACATAAGCAGTGACAGTTACCATAGGAACAGCAGCGGTCGAAAATAAAAAGTAGCTGTTTATGTAGTCTAAGTGGATTTTTAAACAGATGAGATCACAAGTATTGGTGTTGGCATGTATACTGAATTTAGACTGCAAAAGGAGGAATGCAGAAAGAAACAAGTGCATACAGTGGGGAAAATAAGTATTTGATACACTGCCAATTTTGCAGGTTTTCTCACCTGCAAAGAATGAAGAGGTCTTTATTTTTTATCGTAGGTAAAACTGTGAGAGACAGTTGAAAAAATAAAATCTGGAAAATCACATTGTATGATTTTTATATAATCAATTTGCATTTTATTGCATGAAGTAAGTATCTGATCACCGACCAACCAGCAAGAATTCTGGCTCTCACAGACCTGTTAGTTTTTCTTTAAGAAGCTTTCCTTTTCTGCACTAATTACCTGTATTAATTACGCCTGTTTGAACTCATTACCTGTGTAAAAGACACCTGTGCACACACTCAGTCCATCACACTCCAATCTCACCACCATGCCCGAGACCTAAGAACTGTCTAATGACACCAGGGACAAAATTGTAGACCTGTGTAAGGCAGGGATGGGCTACAGGACAATAGGCAATCAGCTTGGTGGGAAGGCAACTGTTGGCGCAATTATTAGAAAATGGAAGAAACACAAGATAACTGTCAATCTTCCTCACTCTGAGGCTCCACTGCAATGTATTGAAGGGAAGATGGATGCGGCCATGTATCCCAAGACTTTGGCCAACAAATTCCTTCCCTCAGTAAGAGCACTGAAGATGGGTCGTGGCTGGGTCTTGCAGCATGACAATGACCCAAAACACACAGCCAGGGCAACTAAGGAATGGCTCCATAAGAAGCATTTCAAGGTCCTGGAGTGGCCTGGCCAGTCTCCAGACCTGAACCCAACTGAAAATCTTTAGAGGGAGCTGAAGCTCAATGTTGCGCCACGACAGCCTTGAAACTTGAAAGATCTGGAGAAGATCTGTATGAAGGGGTGGGCCAAAATCCCTGATGCACTGTCTGAAAACTTGGTCAAGAACTACAGGAAATGTCTGACCTCTGTAATTGCAAACAAAGGTTTCTGTACCAAATATTAAGTTCTGTTTTTCTATTGTATCAAAATCAGCAGTGTATCAAATACTTATATACAGTCAGTAATTGCATGTGGTTCTGCGTTAGCAAAGGTTATTGTGCATCTGTCTGTCAGCCCCACAGTAGACAAATCATGGATTTTTCAGCGTAACACAATGAGTAAACAGCATTAATTAATGGTCATACTCACTTTTCTTTTCTCGTCCACTTGAGAGAAGAGCTCATCCATATCCATTAGATACTTGTCCTTTCCATATTACAGAACATCCAGACATATTAATGAATATTCAATTTCATTATCAAAAACACACAACTTTAATATTTGTTCATTAGGGTGATGCTAATTACTAAGTGTAAACAAAGCGTTATAAAACATACATGTTTTGAAGCAATCTTTGCAGCATCACCTCCATTTTGATTGTCATCCTGTTTTTCTTTGTATTCTTCTAGTTCTCTGCAAAAAAAACAGAGTTAATTAAAATCGTCCATCCAAAACAAATTGGGACCTACATGCCAAATCATCAAAATAAACATTAAAATGGAAGTGCTGCTGTGCAGCCTCACCTTTCTTTCTCAGCCAGTATAAGTTTGGTCAGATAGGCGTGTAACTCGTTTTCCTGGTTGATGCGTTTCTCCTCAATACTGTTCCAGCGTTTTTTCTTGGCAATACGCAAAGCGCTGGGGATATCATCTCCAAAATTCAGCCTTTGTTCTTTTGCCAGGTTATAAGCTGTAAAATAAAAACATGGCTACAGCAACATGGCTTTACAGTTAAAACGCTGCCTTAAAAATATTCCCTCCAGGTATGTTCAACGATACTAATTAGAGGTGTAACAGTTCTGACTCCTCAGTACAAACATCCCCAGACAGGTTCATGGTTCTGTATTCCCACTCCAGAATACACTAGGAAATAATGGCTGAGAAACAGCACTGTAATATGCATGTGTAGTAATAATGTAATTAGCCATATGTAACTGTTAAAGCATGCCAGACTGCTAAAAGTTATGGGGTTTTGTTGTTATTGTTTTATTTTTAAGTTCCACTAAAGCATAAACTCAGTTCCTCTTTTGTTCATGATCAAATTGAAGCCATCTAAGATTCACTATTATTGGTCAGGTGCAATCAGCTGCAGCCTAGAACAAAGCCAGATGCATGAAACACTGTGATAAAGGGCTCAGGGAGACTGCAGAGGCTGCAACCTGTGGAAATATCTGCAGACTGAACTTGCCAACGATACAGGCTCTGCATGTAGGGTATCATCTGAAAACCAGTTTGCTAAACTGGTAAGACTGTTCATTGTGCTGGTGGGTTACTCCACTTTTGAAAAGAGACTGATTTTTTTCCTTGAGCTGGGGAATTACTTTGTTCTTTTGTCTCAATTGTTTGGCCCCTCTTCAGAGGATTCTTTATATGATTTTTCCAGCAGCCTATTGGCTGGATTTTGTCATGCTGCTTGCAAGGAGAAACCATTTGAGACTGCAGTGCATACTGCTATTAAGTGTAATGGAAAATAATTGTTGAAATGCCAATATTATGAATACTCCTCTAGTTACAAAGTCTTATGGAGGACAATCAGAGGAAATTCATTGAATGCATTAACAGATCATCATTTCAACAATGGAAAAAGTAATAGGCAGGCTTCCAGTTTGTTTTGTTGTTTTTTTCTAAACTCGATGAAACTAGTCACAAATCATGGTTAGGGTTAGATTAGATTTTAAGTGATCACAGCATTAGCTTCTAGTTTCAGCAAAATAATTTGGAAAGTCTTGCAGCTGCACATTCACACATCATTCTACATGGTAAAGGTTAAACATTCAAGAAAAGTAACCTCAGCTTTCTTTACTTCTGACATATTACACTGACAATGTGTCAATGACTTACACATATAAACTCATGCAAATATATGCTGTGCCTCGGAGAAGTGGTCTCAACCATCTGAGACCACTGACAGCACTGATCGTAAAACATGAACTTCCATATAAATGAGGTACAAGTAAATTAGTGCAATATAGCAGGAACATTTTCACCATCTTTTAGGCTGTTGTTCTGACCTTTCTGCAGGTTGCCAATGGCCTCATCATAGTTCTCCAGCTCCAGGTGACACTGGCCCAAGAAGAAGTGTGCCTTAACTGACTGACTGTCCAGCTCCAGTGCATGCTTACAATCTGCCAGAGCTTTGTCATGCTGCTGCAGCTTCACATAGCAGAGAGCTCTGTTGGTGTAGTATACTGCCACAGATGGATTACGGTTCTGAGGAAAAACAGCAGACAATTAGCATGCATTGTAACATTAGGGCAGTGTAGCCCTTGCTATTCATTTTATCCACAAGTGCGTCCATTCCATTTCCCTGGCGTGGACACTACAAAAATTTAACTTAACTTTAATTAAAGGAGACATCACTGCAGCATTTATTTCAGAGATTACTTACAATAGCTTTACTGTAACATGTAGCAGCCTCTTGGTACTTGCGGCAGAGGAACAGCCGGTTTCCCTGCTCCTTCAGCTCCTGCGCGGTGGAACTCTTTTCCGGGCTACCGGCCATCTTCTCCACCGGCTCCGCGGGGCCCGCCTCGCCCTGCTTCCCTATCCTGTTCCCCGTCTCTTCGGCTGGCTAAACGACAGGTTTAAGAACGCCCTGTCCGTCCTGGGTCGTACACACAATAGCAAAGGCAGTTTAAATGAACATGCACGGCGTGCATTCACTGCAATGCACCTGCAATGCGCGTCTTGGGCGAATTAGGTGCAGTGGGGTTGATGCCACCCAAAAGGCATTTGTTTAATTTGCTGACTGGGCTCACAGCTGCAAACTACAGCGAGGCGGCTGCACCGCCGGCGAATTAACTATTCATACGACGGACATCAGTGAGCAGCACAGCTGGCTATCAGAAAGCATCACACACCCACAGCCCTTACCCCTGCTGCAGTACATTTCACTGTAGCGTTACACTACATGCCATAAACAAGCAGTATTAATAAACCATACCATTATTGTTTCGCGCACTAACAACTGAGATACAGCTGCTACAACAGCGCGCGCGCACACACACACACACACTGTTGCTAACTTTAGTCACCAGCAGATGAGATCGCTGCTATGCTAGCTGACTAAGCTAGCACAGGAAGCTATGTTGTCGCTTAACGCCGGCCGGCCGGCTAGTATAAGGCCAATACAGCTCTCTCAGTCGATATAACCAGCAGCTAATTGATATTTTAGTACTGTAACTATTATGGCACTGAAAGAGTCGCCTCA
This sequence comes from Andinoacara biseriatus, assembly GCA_015108635.1. Taxonomy (NCBI): domain Eukaryota; kingdom Metazoa; phylum Chordata; class Actinopteri; order Cichliformes; family Cichlidae; genus Andinoacara; species Andinoacara biseriatus. Next base: position 3,809 of record VUQJ01021752.1, on the reverse strand, counting down.
GTATTTGTTAACCATAGAAAACAAAACCCAGCTAACGCTACGTTAGCCCGTTTTTCACACAGCTCACTGACGTTTAGCTTTGTTTTTTGTTTTGTTTTTTTCGTGTAGGGCTTGTTTCGAAGATGTCCGGTTTACCTTATAACAGGAATCTCACATCCAGAAGAAACCGGTTTTATGTAACTTAATATTAGATCTTTAATCGATTATTTTCCCCTCCATACGAGCTGTCATGACAGGTTGTTGTTATGCTGACGTCAAGCGCTTTTACGCGAACTCGACGGAAGCCGGGAGAACAAACGATCCCGCTTCATGCTCCTACGCAACACACACACACCCTTATCGGAACTCTGAGGTAACCCCGCTACACGAAACACCAACTTCACTACACACCCATCTGAACTTCAGGTTAAACAGGCACCAAATGCAAAGGGACACTAATTAAATATTACCATCTGACTGTAGTCTATATGAGCAAAGTTACGGTCAAATAAACCTGCACACCTGAGATCTGTCACCTCCGCTGTCACATCAACCCTCTGCATATTTACCTTCTCAACATCCATGAATCTTCTCTGTGGTCTTCCTCTTTTCTTCCTTGCCTGACAGCTCCATCTTTAACATCATTTGTCAAATACACCGATCAAGCCAATGAGATGCCAAGGAAAAAAGATGGGTTTTAAGATGAACTTTAAAATTGTTGGCGCTTTCAGCAGTGGACAGGGGTCATCTTAGGCGCCCTGGCTGGTCTGCAGCTATGCAGCCCCATACACAACAAACTAACCACACTGTGTATTCTGACACCTTTGTATCAGAACCAGGATTAACTTTTTCTGCACTTTGAGCAACAGTAGTTGGTCTGTTGGATTGGAGCACACAGGCCAGCCTTCAATCCCCACATGCATCAGTGCGCTTTGGTCACCCATGACCTCGTCACTGATTCACCACTTTTCCTTCCTTGGACCACCTTTGATAGATAGTGACCACTGCAGACCAGGATCACCCCATAAGAACTCACAATTTGGCAATTTTCAAACTCCCTCAAATCCTTACACTTGCTCATTTTTCCTGCTTCTAACACATCAACTTTGAGGATAAAATATTCACTTGTTTCCTAATATAACAGGTGCCACGATGAAGAGATAATTAGTGTTACTCACTTCACCAGTCAGTGGTCATGATGTTATGCCTGATCCATGAATATCCACTGTCCCTCCTCTGCACCTGTCCAGACCATCTCAGCCTTGTCTCTCTGACTGTATCCAAACTGCTCAACCTGAGCTGTCCCTCTGATGTACTCATTTCTAATCCTGAGCAGTTCTGCCACCTCCAGCTCCTGTCTTTGTGCCACCATATCCAAACCAAATATCCATAATGCTGATGATGCTGTAAGTGCCCTGACATTTAGCTAAACATTTTGCACTTAAATGCCAAAGGAATGAGTTTTGTTCCACTTCAAAAAAAAAAGTATAAAAGCATTAATGTCAACTGAGACTGAGAGGAGGGCTGATCAAGATGCTTAGAATACATGGAGCTCAGAACAGAAGATATCTACACACCGCACCATCGATAAAATAAATAAATTAAACTTGAAGAGGCTTTGCAGTTCTGAAACCTGGAGATATAACCTTCTCCAGTATCCATCTTCCTCTAAAGTCAAACCTTCTGCACCTTGGGTCTTCTGAAATAAAGTGAGTTTTTGTTTATATGAGAGCATGAAAAACACTTCTGGTTTTTCAAGAGAACTATGAACAGAGTAGAGTAGCATAGAAGAGTAGAAAAAATAGAAAAGAAAGAAAAAGTGGGGAAAAAACGGAAACTGAAAATGAAATCCTTACAGGGAAATTTGAGGTGAAAAAGAAAGAAACAGAAGAGAAGGAAGCTTTGTGGCGCTGGCACATGAATATGAAGTGTGTCCAGGGACTCGAGGATGGAGGAGGATGCTGTTTGTGTAGCTCAGCCTGGACAGCAGCAGCTTCCTCTGCATCCAGCCTTCTCTGAGTCCCTTCTCCACCACCTCTCTGCTCGCACTCCATTACCCCGTCACTTTCCTGCTTTCTCTTACCTCCACTGTGTCTTTATTTCCTGTCTACCTTTTCCCTTTCTTCAATCCTGAGTCACTGCTATTTATCCCCTTTCCTCACCTATAATCATTTTCTTTCCACACTCTGCTTTTTTTTTTTTTATGGTACACTGTGGTGATAAGGAGATGCCACATTTAAAGTCACTGAAATAACCTTTATTCCACATTCTGATGCTCAGTTTGAACTTCAGCAGTTCATCTTGACCATGTCTACATGCCTAAATGCACTGAGATGGTGTCATCTGATTGGCTGCTTAGATATTTGTGTTAATAAGCGGTTGACCCGCTGTGTAATGAAGTACAGGGCAAAAAGGAGAATTTTTTTTTTCCTTTTAAACATGTAAAAACACATTCTTTATTTCTCTACTCTCTCTCTCTCTCTCTGCCTACTACAGTATGTGTGGCCGAAGATGAGAAGCA
>VUQJ01021749.1:1487-15463 GCA_015108635.1 Andinoacara biseriatus | reverse complement strand
TATTCACTTTGTAGCTATTTTTATTAACGATTAATATTTCTTGTTAGAAAGTCGACCAAACAGCGGGCCGGGAGTGACCTTCGTGGTGTGGTGGCACAGCAGAGGAGCAGGAACGGGACTAAGCAGAGGATCTATCAGGTGTGTGTCAGAACTTAAAGGGATGAGTAAGAGAGAGTCTGCTGTGTGTTTGAATGTGTATTCATATGCTGTGACACAGTGGAAAAGATTACTTATACGAGTTAAATGTTTTAGGGTGAGTGACTTTAATTCTTGCAGCAACATGTAATTTTTCTACTGTGTTCAAGTTAGTGTTCAGTACAAGTTAGTTCAGTAAGAAGTACAACACTGAGGGAGAGGGGTTGTAAGAGAAGCAGATAAGCATTAAGAGAGAGATATTCTTCTATGACATGTTGTAGATGAATACATCCTCACAGAAGCCAGATATAGAGATGCCGATGTGAAAAAAGCAAGAGGAAATATAAATGGAGAATACTTGAAATGGATGGAGCAGGAGAGAGAGGGAGATGTATGTTGTGCCAGCCAGAGCTCAGCGAGGATGACGGACGTGTGTGTGTGTGTGTGTGTGTGTGTGTGTGTGTGTGCGCGTTTTCTCACTGGCTTGGACTTGGCTGGCAAGAAAAACGTCTGTATCAGAGTATCCATCACTGTGGGCTGGGCGCTGCCTCAAGGTTGCAGGCTAGAGAAGCATGCTCTCACAGATATTTGGACGCATCTGTGTGCCTTTTAATTAATGTAATTTGTCCTTCTGTGGGGTAATATAGTATTAATTTTTTTTTATAGGCACGGATGGGCTGGAGTCTTCATTATGAACAGATTCTATGTGTTAGAGCACTGTCTCACTACAGTATTTGTCGCCAGATAAAAAGATACAAAGCTTTTTAGCTGAAAATATCTGGAGGATGTGACTTTGCCTCAGTCATAAGGTGTGGATTCTGTGCTGCTTTTTGATTTTGCTCTTTGGCTGCACCTTCCTGCATTCACTTTTGTCATGTTTGTGAATGTTTGCTCAGCGACACCTCAGTAGTGCAGGATCAGTTCTGTCTAGATTATGTTGGGAAACCTCCAGGATAATTTTTTTTAAAGAGTTAAAGAGTCATTTTAGACATTCTTAGCGCTAGATCTCTACCTAGCACTCTCAGCTAGATGGAGATATCTAAGACAAAACATGCAAGTCATTACACTGGCTTCAAGCCAGTCGAGTGCATCATTTCTTGTGTTTCGACATTTTGTGTGCATTTATATGTTATATGTTATATGTGAGGCCTAGAGGGACATGTACTGTGGGTGCATGAGTGTGAATGAAGAGTTTGGTCTGCATGCCTTGAGGTTGGTCCCATTCAGTATCTGTTAGTTCATTTCCTTTTTCCTTTCTGACAACCTGCCATGTCTGTCTCAGGTAACAACTTGACTTTGACCTATTGAGAACTGGTTCAGATGGATCTGTGACTCAGCAGCATGCACACACTTATCGACTTACACACATACATACACTCTCATGGGCTTTTGCTAGTCTTGAGGTTATTCAAATTCTGGCTTGCTTCTCTATTTCTATAGCTCAAAATTGGCACCGTGGAAATTGGCACTGATGTAGGGTGGATATGAGTGGTAATATTACTTTGTGTGAAAATAACAGAGGTCTATTGCACTGGCAGCTGTGATATTACATTGTTTGTGGTGCTACATTTTCTGTGTACAAGTGTGTCTGAATGTGCGTACAGGTGCTGTGCAGCTCTCATAACTTTCTACCCTCCATACAGCAGAACATCATTTGTTAAACCAAGAGGGGAAAAAATCCAATTACATTCTCCTTTCACTGTCTGCCAACAAAGAGACAGGCTTTTTATATCTTTGATTTTACAAATCTCTTTCAATCATCAAATGGGCCAAATGTACCTAAAACGATATGCTTTTACTGTATTCATTTGGCATGCAGCGTGGCTGTGGGATTGAGAAAGTTATACGTGCATAAATGTGTGTATGTTTGCAGAAGTGTGTTATCCATGTGGAGGCAAAGCTTTTCCTTGATAGATCCTGACAGAATTCCATTTACTATGTAGGTGTTTACTATATAGCCTCTATGGATGAAGTTTGCTTTGAAGAACTGTAGATGCGTGTGAAGGCGTGTGAATGAGCAATATAAATGCACATATTTCTTTTATGGTATTTATTTATATGTATAATGGGTGAAGGCTCTATAAATGCACATATTTATCGAATGTACTATGTCCTTTTGTGTCCTTTATGTGTTAAGAACCTTGGTCATGGTAAATGAGGGAAGGATGAAATGAAAGGAAGAGAGCTTCTCTTCTTCCATCCCTCTCTGATGCTGCTTTGTGCTATCATGGCTGTAATGAAGGCTCATTTATCTCCATCTCAGCACAATCTCATCATTCACATAAAGCCTGCAGTAGCTCTGGAATGGGGATGAGTGGGTATTGTTTAGGGGATGGTCATATATTCATATGTTGTCTGAGGATGAATGCTTGAAGTAATACAGAAACGGACCTGTTGATGTACCTGTTGAGGGGACTGAGTGAAAATGGGTCAGATTTGATACAAAAGGGCAATGTTTTGTGCGTTTGGTCAGTATTGTTAGGGCAAACTCTCAGCGTGAAATTGGATCAATGAACATGGATTACATCCAGAGGTCAGGTTAAGTAAGCATCCATTTGAACTGTGGAGCCACCACCTCACCCTGGAGCTGAGAGGGAATGAATGGAATAGGCAGATTGAGAGACAGACATACAGTGAAACACAGGGATGTGTGTAGAGAGATAAAGGGTGAGTAATGTCATCATAGACCCCATGTCCTCCAGGTCTGATTAAGAGCCTCTCTGAGCATTCCCAGACACTGTGCTGTGATAGGGCAAGGTCACTGCGAATCACTGCACAGTGCTGCAGATTGATGCTTAACTCCGTCAGGAAATGGCACAATCTAATTTAGCCAGTGGGCTCCCTACCTACTTCAGATGAAGAGGACGATTCCCCTCGCCCTGGGGCCTTTTGAGGAAGTTTGCGTGTGAATGTGTGCTGGCTTGCAGCCTGTGTAGTTGATTGATTGTATGCATGTCTGGATGCAGTCTTTCATTCTGTGCACATTCTATTAGTTCTCTCCATGTGCTGATCTGTATGGACGTGTTTCAGTTTAAAAGCATTCCTGTCTGAGTGTGTGTATACTTCGCATGCAGTATGTGCGCATCACCACACTTGTCAGCATGTGGTTAAGAAAGGTACTGTATGTGACTGGCAGGCTATGATATTAGTTTGGGAATAATAAGACTGTGATAACTCAGCAGTGTTTGCCTCCAGAGAGTGACTCCCAGGTAATCACATTGACTCAACACAATCACTGTCTTGCATGCCAGTGCCCAGGACAGGACGAGGCTCTTTTTCATTTCCTCTTATGAATGTCACGAGTCCTTGTATGTGTAAAGTGTGTTTGTGTGTGTACGGGAGTGATGCAGTTTAGTAGCTTGGTTATGAGCTTAGATTTCTTTTGCAGGCATTTTGGAATCTGTAATGTCCCCCGGGTAGGTGACAAAAAGTTTACAGATATTGAAATTGCATTACAAAAAGGCTTAAGATATTGCCATATATTTCTGTAGTGTACTGCCAGGTTCCATATTGGGAGAAGGGCTGGAATGGTACGAAAAATGATTCAACATTCATTCATTTGAACAGTCCACTATTTCAAACATTTAAGTGTATTGTAATTTGAGATGCACCAATTGCAATTTTTTTTGGCCATTTCTAAATCAACTTTTCTTCAGTGCAATATTTTATTTTCATAATAAAATAAATTATTAAATGTTACAGTTTCTCCCAAACTGCACCAAATCACTTGAACAACTGAAAATAAAGTGCTCTGCCACTGGAAACTGGTCTAAATAATTGACTGAAAATGAGCTGCTGTTCTTCCACCTTTTCCTGACATATTGTACCTTTCCAAAAAAAAGCATGTGCAACAAATTTGCATAACAAGACAAATATCAGTTGCTTATATCTTCCAGTATGTTAATAACTTCATCAGACAACAGAACTTTTCCCACTCATATCTATAATTTTCCTCCTAACTAATTTGATCCTTTGCTCATCCGGAGGCTGCAGCTCGTGGCTGGCTGTGAGCTCTGGATAGATTTAGCTTTACCCACTTTCTCTTTGTTGGCTTTTTAAAAATGTCCATGTTCAGCTGTGTGGGGTTGATTTAAGTGTCTGATTAGGTTTGTTGGTACAGATGTTTTCATGGTTTTCTCCTCGCAGTTTACTTTGGCAAACTTTGAGTCGTCACTCATCAGTAAAAAAAACATCCATGCTAATGACATGTTAGCAAGGGGCTGTGAGAATTTGCCTGTGTGGCTGTGCATGTGTTGTGCATACATGAAATGGACCGGCTTGTGATCAGACGTTTGTGAGACTGACTGGTCTGGGCCAAGAATGCTAAAAATTGTCCCATTCTGGTCTGTGGCCAGTCAATCTCTAATGCTAATATAATAATTGCATATAAATTACCTTGAGGTGATTTGGTGCTTCATAAATTAACTTTCAAAATTTAAAAAAAAAATGTTTAAAACCTGTTTGTATATACATGTCTACTTGTGAGGATGGTCATAAGCTTGAGAATGTTGTACTCTGGACTTCTTGAGCCAGCAATCTGTGAAGGCAGAACAAAGCCTGAAATCAGAAGTTTAGAAATAATATTGGTGCAGCGACAAAGTGCACAATCACTTTTTTTTTTTTTTTACCCCAGACAAATCCAAAGGCCTGTTGTAAGTGAAATGCTTTGCAGCAGAAACTTAAATATCAGTTATGGTTATGGAATATGGCAACGTTCGTTGTCAGTAAACACACACACACACACGCTATCTTCTTTGTGGAGAGGAAACGTATACAGTATTGATATTGTATGTTTTTCTTTATTTAGCCAGCAGATATTTTCTCTCTCTTTACATAATAATAAAAATAGGAATATTTTTAATCATCATTTTCATTAATTAACATTTTGATTATTTATCTCCTTTTTACTTGTAATTGTGAGAACTGCCTAGTTTCCTTAAATTGCTCATTTCATTTGCAGTCTAGAGCACAAATAATTTTAGCTGCATATGGAGACACTGCAATCAGTAAACCATTTTGCAGGAAAAATTAGGTGATCATTAACTATTGACTACAATTGTGCCTATCTTCACTTTACAGCACATACAAATGGTGAAAGTTGATTTTTTTTTTTGTCTTAATAATAATTATTGATATGTTCACCAACTAAACAAATACAGGATAATATAATAGCCAATTAACCTAACCCCAGTAAGTGCATGTCTTTGGGAGGAAACTGGAGTACCCGGGAAAAACCCACGCAGACTCGGGGAGAATATGCAAACTACACACGGTGATAGATAGGCCGGGCCAAGGTGGAATCGAACCCAGGCCTTTCAGATGGTATTCAAAGTGCTAACCACCGCGCCACCGTGCTGCATTTGTCATACGTGACAGTAAAATGTTGACAACACAACCTGAACCGCTTTTTTACAAGAAGCAGGTCTGTCAAACTGAGTCCACCCTATGATTCAGCAGCATTAAATTAATTAAAGTTATTAACAGCAATAACTTATTGAGGCTTGCTGCATTCATTCATGCACAGCTCTCTGAAGGTCCCACCACAGCATTCAGTCAGGTTGAGGTCTGGACTCTGGGGGATTGCAGACCATGATTCTTTTCTTTTTCAGCCGTTCTGTTGGAGATTTGCTGCCGTGAATGGGATCATTTTCCTGCTGATGACCCTGTTTGGTCCAAGCTTTAGCTGTGATGGCCTCACGTTTGACTCTAGAATACTTTGGTATACAGAGGAGGTGCCCAAATCTTCAGCCCTCCACCACCGTGCAGACAGCTGGTCTGAGGTGTTTGTGCTGATGTGCCGTTTGGTTTCTTCCTGCTTTCTTCAGATGCAGCTTTTCAAACCTTCCATTTTCTTTTTAGACAGATGAGGCTTTCTCCTGCTACCCTTCCAAACCAGCCATACTTGTTTAGTCTTTTTCTGATTGTACTGTTATGAACCTTAACCTCTAACATGCTAACTGAGGCCTGTAGAGTCTGAGATGGAGCTCTTGGGTTATTTGCACAGTCTATGCTTGGGGTGAATTTGCTGGAACATCCACTCGTGGGAGGATTGTGCCAAATTACCAAAATGTCTACTTTTATAGAGGTGCTCACACTGCTGATGATCAGTTAATCAAGTGCATTAAGGGTATATTTAGTTTTTCACTGGGCTGCACAGAAGAAACACCTGGAACACCTTTTAGCAGCTCAGATATACACTCTTCAGGCACAATATTATGTAGCCATGCTCGCATTGGGTTTTACCTTCTTTAGCTTTTTGAGCTGCTTTAATTCTTTAATGGAACAAATTCAACAAGCTGCTGTAAACGTTCCTCAGAGATTTTGGTCCATGTTGGCATGTTGTTCACTGTTTTGGCTTCTCCTTGTTTCCCTGTGAAGTGTTAGGGTGATTCAGCAATGTTAATGGTTGGAAAACAAAGCAGAAACTACAATTTTCTAATTTTTATATTCAGCTCCAGTATAGAAAACATCATGACTCCTGGAAATCAAACAAACACATTTCATCATATGCAGTCATTACTTTCTTTTATGTATTGACCATGAAACACATCAGACGTGAAAGTGAAGCATGAATCAGCAGCTCGTGTTCCCCACACAGCTTCCTGTGTCTGGTAATAATCCGTCAGCAAATGGATCCATTCGCATCACTCATCCCAGTGAACACATCTGCTGTGCTTCACCGCAGGGAGGCTCCTCTTTGTGTTCTCCCGCTCCTGCTTTTATTTGACACTTGAACATACTGGCAAAGACTGCAAACAGACAGGAGGAGATTAAATATGCAAACACCAAACAGTAATCCTCAGAGGGTGCAGCTCTCTGCACATTTGCATAGCTCACAGATCAGCGTCGTGTTTTCATCAGTTTGGAGTAAATAAAAGAAGTTATCACTTCATTTGTGTGTACAGATATTTAACACAATACTGAAAGCACACGTGCAAACCTGAACTCACTTTGTTCTTTGCCTTTATTTTCATGTTATCCTCTCTGCTGGGAACATTTGAATGAAATTAAATCCTGGCATTGCTGTGGCTTGAAAGTTAATCCACAGTGAGGTTCTGATCAAGGAACAACCTGAAGGGCTGAAAAATGAATCCAGTGGGAAGAGCCAGAAACTGCTGTTCCTCTAATGTCCACTTGATTGGATATCCAGCTGATGCTCTAACTGTGGGTCAGTCCCTGTAGACTTCCAGGTTAAAATGTCCAACTTTACAGCAGAAACAACTGTACAACTCTAATTCCCTAACTTCTAAATTTAACCCTTATTGTCCAAACAAGGTCATTTCTAGCCCCAAAATGTGGTAACACAGTAACACTGAGACTCTGCCGATTTTATTTGGATGTTATTGTGCAAAAATTTGCAGGTATCTGTCTCTGTGTAATATAATCATATAGTCTATGGCTGCAGCTTGCTAAGAAGACAACAAAGAATTAGACCATTTTTAACCTTGGTGGTACCTCAGTCCTCATTCACCTTTGGGAATTACAGAAGCATTTGGCTAATGATATCTCGAACAGGTGTGAGACCTGTCGGCCACCATCTGGTAACCTCCAGTCATGAGGGAAAAATGTGTGTTCTCCAACTGGTTGGTGAGAGGTTGCTGTCAGTCACTAGCACGTGTGAAACTGGTTACAAAGAGGTATATATTGCTCCACTAAAAACCTACTTGTGACTGCTTTCGTTTCTAGCAGATTGCCAGTATCACCTGTGGCTAACATGGAAAACGACTTGTAAATAACACACAGAGTGAAGTAAAAACTGTGACACAAACCAGAAACTGAGAACATTTGCCTTGAGTGTTGGTTGCAGTGGTAATGTTCTCTTTTTCTGGTTTGCACTTTTTCAAGTTTCACTTTTGCTCAGAGATAATGGTGAGATTTTGAATTAAAGTCAGCATTTTCTATGAAGACTGTGAGTAAGCACAGTTTGGAAAGAGGTTTTTTGGTGCACTACCCCCTTTGCAGATTTCACCCAGTGACAGCCAGCAACCTCCTGCAACCACTCGCCAATGACTCGAGGAATGCACCTTTTCCTAGTAACCAGAGTTTTCCAGGGGTAGTCGACCAGTCTTTAGGACTGTGTGACTGAGGTCTTAAGTACATAAAAATCTGATGATGACTGTGAAGGGTGTGCTTTTTTTTTTTTTTAACCTATCAGCTGTAAAACTCTGTCATCTGTGCCAGTGGACAAAGATGCTTAAGTGAGCTCAGTTTAGGAATTAATATATTAAAACAGGACCACAAAGAAAGTTCTTCAGCTGCTGAAACATCTGGAATATGTGTTCTACTTTAGAACTTACACTCAAACAATCTGTCCTAACCAGTGGTGGCTGGGATGCTCTTTAGATTTCATTTTAACATACATGGAAGACAATTACTTTAAACCAGCAGCATTAAACTGGGGAGAATTTTAAAAGGGGCATTATTTCATTGACAATCCGATAAAAGAAGTTACAGAAAAATAATCATTTCTTTAGATTAAAAAAAGTATTGGAAACCTGCATAGTGACACAAACCTTTGGTAATATCTTTGCCTTATTCTGTTTGATTCATCAAGCCAACAGTTGAGGTAAACTGCAGGTTCTAATGGAAAGTGTTTTCTTCTTCTGTGGTTAAAACAGTGAACACAAAGCTATAGATGAGTGTAGATGCAGGTGGTCCAATGGCTCTGGAGCTGTGTATGCGTGTCCTCGCTGGCGCCCAGCCTCTGTGTGATGTTAATCATTTGTGGCAGGTTGTGCAGATTATCAGGTATTAAGTGATCAGTTTAATTGCTCCCTTGTGTCCCAGCATTTGGCTTCGCTGCACATTGTCCGCTGTTGTTGTCTGTTTGTGGGGCTTCGGGAGCTGCTGCTGCTGCTGTCAGGTTATTGATGTGGAAAGGTACGTTTGTTTTGCGTGCAGTACAACAAGATAAGCTCACGATAAAGACTCTTCATTACTGAGCCGAAGGCAGGTGGAAGGCTGCAGATCTGAGAGCTTCTTGTTGTACTGATACAGGCTTGTAGTGTATGCATCAAGTACCTGAGTGAGTCCGAGCATTTAGATCAGATTTTATTTTTTTATTCATGTGTTTGACAGAAGAGATTCTCATTGGCCGAAAGAAAAACAGAGCTAGATTACAAAGATAAAAAGAAAACATGGTACTTGAATAAAATGATGCACAACAACCTCCATACCATCTATTTGAAGTGATGTGGTTACAGCAATGTCACTCATTGGTTTCTGGTATTTTGGATGCCACTAAGTTGTTTTTTAGGAGCCAGAAGAGACCATTGCTTGTTTATCAAGATACTTCTATAGACTGCGTGTGAGTGTCACACAGACTCAGATACCTGCTAATGAGTGTTAATTAAGATCTGAATAAAATCCTCGAATCTCATTCAGCAAAACTTGAGCTGATACATCTTGAAGGGTCTGTTAGTACAATTACCTGCCCAGCAGCCATATTATGTACAGTTGGACATTTTCACAAGGGGGTCTATGGGAACTGACTCACATTTGGAGTCAGTCTGTGGTTTCACACTGTGTTAAGTTTTCAGCCTCAGAGGTTGATGCCTGCTGGCCACCTGACCTAATGTAAAAAGTGTGGCTGTAAGCACGGATTGGAAAGAGATATGCTCAGATCACAGCCTCTGGATAGAGTGTCGAGTCTATACTGTACACCAGGGGTATTCAACTCCAGACCTCAAGGGCCAGTGTCCTGCAGGTTTTAGATATGTACTGATCCAACACACCTGAATCAAATGGCCGAATTACCTCCTCAGTATCCAGTCAAGTTCTCCTGAGTTCTGCTAATAACTTCTATATTTGACTCTGGTGTGTTGAAGCAGAGACGCATCTAAAACCTGCAGGACACCAGGCCTCAAGGCCTGAAGTTGAATACTCCTGCTGTACACCAGGTTTAGTTTCAATTTATGAAACAGCTGCTAACAAATTGCCTCAGTTTCTGTTTTGCTGTCATATAGAATTGGCTTCAAAAAGGGAAAATCCATTTTTTGTCTGACTTTGTGTTTAGATCACATGTGCTATTTTTTTTTTTTATGAAGACTTGGGGGAAAACATTGGTCTGTGAGAAAGACCTTGATGCTGGAAAATGCAGTATGGTTATAAATATGCCTTCAGTTAACACCTTGCAAACTACACTAAACAGAATAAGAACCAGCCGGATACATTTGGGATGGAAAAGTGTTTTGGTCAGTTTCTGTTTAAAATTGAGTGACTTGACCAAAACAGAGTGTTGTCGATCAGTGATTGGCTGAGTCCATTTGGTTTTGCATGATTTCTGTTATTTTCTGTTGCTGATTTATTGGTCTGCGTTGTTGAGTAAGCATCTTGAAATGGAGTTTTCATTATGTTTACTTATGTAGAACTTATGTTGGTAATCACTGGTTGCTTGACTGATGTTTGCTGCTTAGAAGAATGTCCAACTGTGGTATGTGTGTGTATCAAGTCTTCTTACAATATATTTGGTTGGTTGGTTTCTTAAGATGGATTATGATTTCACAATAATCCTCTTCACAGTGTGACCTTGACTTCGCTGTACATTATCCCTTACATAACACACAGTATATATAGGCTTGCCTGAGAGCAGCGCTGCCTCACAGCTCAGCAGGTAGAGCAGGTCACCCACTGATTGGAAGGTCAGCGGTTCGATTCCTGGCTGCTCCAGCCTGCATGCCAATGTATCCTTGGGCAAGATACTTAACCCTGAGTTGCTCTCCGACACAAGCGTTGGAGTATGAATGTGTGTGAATGTTAGCTAATTAAAGCACTTAGCTTAGTTACATATGGAAGTGCTTGTATGAATGGGGTAAATGTAAACATGCTGTATAAGCGCTTTGAGTAGAAAAGCTACTTTAGCTAGCTAAAGTGAATAAGACTAGTCCATTTACCATTCTTTTGGCTGATCATCTGCAGCTGGGGGTTCAAACTTCTCTCATGAAGTCGTCACTTTACATTAGGCTTGGAAAATTAAATAGCTACTTCCTGGAGAGTGTTCTTCACTTGGTTGGATGTTGGGAATGGGTTTCACTTTACCATATACATATACATATTGCTGACTTTACTTTTGTCCCAGGATTTACTAAACTTGTACTATTTGCACAGTTTCAATATGGCATTTTTTTTTCTTGCACTTTGAGCTCTCTGATGACAGGTTGTGGGTTCACCTCAAAAGCTTCCAAAAGAAAATGCCAGTTTGGAATAATTTCATCTTTTATCTGCTGTTTGTTATAACAAACAATAAAAACACATATTTTTAGTGAATTATTTGATTACTTATGAACCTCTTCATGTAATATTTTTTCTTCAACTGCCCAAATTAAAGCTGGAAGTATAAACTCCAGCTGCATATTGAATTTTGTTTTTCTGTGAATGAAGTATGAATAATGTCTCATTTCCAGACATAGCTGAATGTGATGGAGACAGGTAACAGTTACTGTGTGTATACAAATAAAAAACTGTATAACTGCAAACAACACACTTAGGAAAAAGCTTTCTGTCACAGCTTGTTGGAAACTTATTGAAGTGTGAAAATTTAATAAAACAAACAAGAATATCCTAAACCTCTGCTAACTGAAAAAACTATCCAGTTAAAGTAGCAGAATTTGTTTGGTACTTGTTTTGAATCCAGTGGATCTCTGAAGACTTTGAGGTGGAGGTGATCTTTGTCAGTCCTCAAGGGGGCAATATAGGACACAAAGAGCTAACTGGATCATTTTCATGACCGCTGTATTAAAAAAAAAAAAAAGAAAGAAAGAAAAAGCATCGCATCCGTGGATGAATGTGTGTCACTGAAGAGAGACAGAGAGAGAAAAAGCAGCAGATGCACCATGTGACCTTTTGAGTCACTATTTTTGGAAGTGGTCAGCATGATTATTTTGAGTGTTAGGTGAAACCAAATTAGAGGGATCAGCTCTCTCTTGTTGCTGCTCTAAACAAAACTGACACAGCATCTGTTTTGGTGTCTTTGGTGGGCATTGAAGGGGGCTTCAAACTGAGCTTGGAGCCCCCAAAAAACCTCTGGGCCCAGCCTCGAATATTTCTGTCAGTCTGTTTGTGGCGGTATTTGCTGCCTCTACACGAAGCCTCTGAAACACACACGCTCAGACATCAGCATCTGAATCAAAGTGCTCGCTCCGGCTCTGCTCTGACTTTCAGCTGAGCCTCGGAACAGGACAAGTAGACAGCAGGATCATGTTAACCACGTCTGAGGAGTCGCTTCAGCTTTAATCTGAAACCTTCTCATCCGCAAAGCTCTCCACAGGAGCACATAATAACAGCTATGTAATGTTCCTTTGATTGTTTCTAATCACTGTTTGTGTCTGCTGGAGCCTCCTACCATCCAGGTCACCACATGGTTCAACCGCCGCGACGTTTTAAGAGGCGGCAGATTTTATTGGTTGGACGTGGCTGGGTGGAGATGGGAGGGAGGGAGACAATGACAAAATCCTGTGATGATTTGATTATTTTGTGCAGCAGAGCTCTGAGGAAACAGAGCGAGAGGGGCTTTGGCTGAGGCAGGATGTTGATATGCTTTTAAATCTGTTGTGTTTTTGCTCGTTGCCAGGACGATCATGGGCCCGCACGGCATCAGCCGAGCCGTACAGAGGCTGGAGTTCTGCGACTGCAAAAAGGGACTCGGTGAGCATCTTTCTCTCGACCTTACTGACCTCTGAATCTTTATTAACCACTCTTCTTTCTGCCACAGCCCAGCAAATGAAAACACTGTGATCACTTCACAGAAATAGATGAAATGACTCCAAATTCAGGCTTTTTTTTTTTAACCAGAGGTTGTCTATGTGTGTTCACAGGTGTCAAAATAATTGGGGGCTACAGGGAGCTGACAGGAGAGGAGTTTGGCATCTACATAAAGCGGGTGATTGTTGGTGGGCTGGCCGCTCTGGATGGTAGGCAATTTTTTGGTATTTTCTCTGCATCTGTTGAAAATAGAGACAGTTATTATAGTCACTGTTATCCTCCCTCGCCTTATCTTCTGTCTGTCTGTCTGTCACTCTCTGTTCCAGGTCGGCTTAAGTCAGGTGACCTGATTTTGGATGTCAATAACATCAGCCTGATAGGGGTGACCAATGAGAGGTGAGTCTGACTGTTGAGGTATTTTAGAAAAAACAGCACGGCAGTCTGACATCGCTTGTTTATTTGCATTTAAAGACGTTTGAAGTTGTTGCAGCTTCTGGTTGGTGTCATGTTTTTCTTTCAAAACAGGATTGCACTATAAATGCTGCACATGAACTTTTGCAGCCTCAGCATCAGCTTTACCGGCATCAACATGTTAGCATTTTTGAGTTGGTGGTGACCATGTCTGGACAAAAGGGTAGAGATTAAGTTATCAGCTTCTTTAGTTACTGTATGTGAGCATCACACAGACACAGATACCTGCTAATTAGTGCACAGAAACATCCAAATAAAAATCTTAGAATTTGACCAAAACAAAGCTCAGCCTTCTTGGATGGGCTGTTAATGATTAACAGTGCGGCAGCCATATCATTGCTCACATAATTGCTTTAAAAGGCCCCAAAAGGCTCCAACAGCACAAACACAGTCCAGGGGTCCAGTTCAGGGACTCCGGTTAGGTGAGGTGAAGCCTAGCAGACAGCTAGCAGCTACAGCCACCTGCGTCACCATCCCCCTTTCAGTGGAGAGAGGCCACAACCCCTAATTCAAACTCTTAAGCCTTATTACCATTTAAACAGGTGAGATACAAATATGTTCTCCCCCACTTCTTTCTTGGAATAAATGTGCAAGAATGAAAGAAGGTTTGCCATTTCATATTTTTTAATGTTTTTTTTTTTTTTTTTTTTTTTTTTCTTTTATTATATTTT
>VUQJ01021745.1:2068-22578 GCA_015108635.1 Andinoacara biseriatus | reverse complement strand
TGTTTTGTTTTGTGGTGGGGGGGGGGGGGGGGGGGCACTTTAAAAAAAGGACTGACTAAAAAGAATCAAAGAGTGCAAATCGTTTAAACTATCATTCATCATTTGTCTCCATCAGCACATTTCAGCTACTGACTTGCTCCCTGTTGACCTCTAGGAATCAAACACAGCACCATATCCTCTTTTTTTGCTTTGCCTTATCACCTTTAAAGAAAAAGCCTTTCTGTTGTAATAGCTTAATGCTTCTATTTATTCTATTGATGCTTTTTTTTTTATCTTCAGCTCCTTTACATTAGAGTCAAAGCTACAGCAGAGAGCTACTCATTTGTTACAGGTCAGCCTCCTTTCTCTGTTGCATCTGCCATCTGTGTGCATCTTTGGTTACTCTTTGAAAAGACATGGCAAAATTGGCTGCAGGTAAAAGACTGCAGGTAGTAATAACCAGCCACAGCACTCAGGCACAACATTCCAGCAAACAGTAAGGCAGGATAAAGTTTCAGGGCAGATCTCACCATTCCTCTCAGCGGATTCACGCACGCAACATCCAGGCACACAAGTACACGCGCTCTGTAGAAACCCCCAAATGACACACACATGGAGACAAGCGCACACTGTGCCTTTTTCGTTGTCAGTTTCTTGGAGGAACTGAAACCTGCAGCAATCATCACTGACCCCTCTGCAATCAAACAGAAGGGGTGCTCTCTAGCCCGGCTCTCTCTCTCTGAGCACACAGGAGTGCAAAGCCAAGTATTGGTGGATACAGAGAGAGGGAGAGAGAGGGGAAGGGGGCATCAACCAATCAACCCACTTTTACATTCTCTTCTTGGACTAAATAAATTCTGACATCCAGGCACCCTAAGTAGGCTACTTCCCTGGATAGCATGTATCTCATATGATATTGGGTTTAGGATGCTCAAACCTGGAAAATCATTCTAAAAGAAGTTGTCTCAATACTGTGCTGTTTCCAAATATTAACCGTAATTATGTTGCCACATGTAGATTTTGCAGGTAAAACAAGAAAAGACACACTTTTGCCGATGTGTCGTATTTATGGAAATGTTCCTACTTATATTGACGGGTGGCACAGAATTTCTTGGCAAGAAAAGACAAGTGCGATCAAGAAGCCAAACTTCACAATCTTAGCTGAACTCCAAAAGGGCTGACAGTCATCACAGTTTTCTCAGGAGTGGAAAGGTACTGGGAAAATAAATAAATAAATAAAGTAGCTCAGGTGGTATTTTAATCCAAACACATATATGAGTGCATGGGGGTGTGAAAGCCAACCTATGCACCAGAGTTTTTGTCACCCTGTCAGCAGCCAAATAACTGTGAAGCCTAAACGGTAAAATATTAAGCATGAACTGGAATTGGATGTATACACAAGCACACCATCAAAGGGCTTTATATAACATGTGTGACACGGTAGCACGGAAACAAGAATTCTGAGGGAACAAAAAAAAGAGGATAGAGAGCATGAGAGGAAAAAGAAGAACTAACGCAGTGACATCTGAGTGGGAAAGCAGATGTACAAAGGCTGAGGAAAGAGTAGGAAAGGAAATGCTAAGTTGGGGGGAAAAAAACAAAAAAAAAAAAAAACAGCCATCACTGTCAAAATCCACCACCTGCAATTTCATCCTGTCCCCTCCCTAATGACCAAATGAATAAGTGAGAGAGAGAGAGAAGAATGGAGGATGGACTGAGAGAGAACACACATGGCCGAGCATGAAATGTGAGCAGCCCTGCACTCGGTAACCGGGCAATTGAGTGTAGTTCTTGACATCCAACCACAGATCCTAACCATCAAATGCCCATGACTGCAGCGCAGCAACTTTATAAAGAAGGGCAAGGTGAGGAGCAAGGCTGCAGCTGAGGTTCAGCTGATACATTACGGGTCTAAAGCTAAAGTCACCATTTGGATGTTTGTGTGTGTGTGTGTGTGTGTGTGTGTGTGTGCGTGCAGTGATTGAGAATAAAACTGCCCATTGGATTACCTGCATATTTACACAACTAGGAGTTGCCAGGCAGAATTTCCATACATTAATATATAGAACACACATTTCTGCTGTGGTCAAAACAGTTGCTATATGTGAGAGTGAATCAAAACAATAACACTGCAGGTCAGACAGCCAAACAGCGAGATGAAACTCAACAGTATAGAGGAGAGGGAGGGGAGCTGCAGATGAGCGATAAATTACTGTTCCCCAGGAAAAGTCATATTACGTTCTGGGATTTATTTTGTATAATGAAAATATCAATTATAGTTAATTTACAGTTAAATGGATAATAAGATGCAAATTATGACAAGGAAAACAATTTTTGCAGCAAATTAGAGAAAAAAAAAACTCAATTATTTTCTGAACTGTCCAAAAAAATTGTGCTTTCAATTAATTTAACACCAACGCAATGAAGTAGAAATTGTATGAGAACAGACCGACTACTTCTCTGACATCATGACCTAACCAGCATCTTAAGCTGCAGCATGAGAAACAAATGGAACAAAAGTAGAATATTAACAAGCTTAATGCATTTAAATAACAATATAGGCCTATTTAAAATACAAAGAGTCAAGCTAATGGAATGTTTTATGAATGTTTTAGCGTCTTATGTCTTTATTCACAGTCTACTAAGAGGCATGGTGCATGCATTTAAAAGCCCTTCAATAAATATTTAAATTCTTTAAGAAAATATACAATTTCACATCCTTCTTTTACATTTGCTATATATAGAACGTGAGGAGCGACAGCAGCATGAATGTAGAAACAATGTCAAAATGCAAAACAATCCACCTCGTGACAGGTAATGCAGCTCCATAACATCATAAGCAATTGACATCATGTCAGAGTGATGTAACAGAACACAAAGGTTATGGCTGACAAATTCGCCTCGCCTCGCCACGGCTCTACCCGCAGTTGCTGAAAGGAAGGCGGTGAAGTGAAAGTGAGGGCACGTGAAAGATATGTTGTATTTTCATGTCTGTTTTTGCAGCTTCTCTCTCTAATGCTCTCTTTTTTGGTCTCCTTCACAGCTCTGTTTCATCACTGCCAGGGTTTACCTCTCCCAGTCTTCACTACATTTGCTTCCTCCATTCTCTTTGCAACATCACTTCTGCCTCCCCTCTCGTTTTCTCTCGGTCTGTCCTGACCTTTTCTTTTTTCTTTTTTTTTCAAAGCAGAGGTCTGAGGCCAGCTGTTGCTGTCTTATTTGAGCTGTTTCAAGTGTTCTCACAACAACAAGGAGAGATAGCGATGGTCTTGGCAGAATTTGTGAACACTAACAGCTGAAGAACGCAGATCACACAGTAGTGGGTGAGGAGATGATGGAGGTTAAGATTATATCACCAGTGATAAAAAGGAAAAAGAAAAGAAAGATCAGGCTCAAATACAAAATGATGTTCATTTACCAGAAGGGTATATTTTGCCAGCGCACACACACACACACACACACACCAGTCAAAAATTTGGAAACACTAAGTGTGTCCAAACATTCAGATACTGAGACAATTTTTGATGATTCTGTATTAAAATGCATGAAGTCATTAGTTGGTGTGTTGCTGTCTCAAAGGCTCTCCAGTCAGTTGAAAGTGTAGCGAAAGCAAACTCAATTTCAAAGTTTCACCAGCAATCAAAACAAAGTTTTCTGCCTCAAGTCATTTCACCTTAAACAGATAAGAGATCCATAAACAGTGGCTCCCCTGACACGAGTCCATCCTGCTGCAAGATGTACTGAGTATTTAAAAAAAAAAAAAGTCTATTTTTCTCCTTTTTCTAATTTCTCAATCTTTTCTGCCTGCATACCCACCCACTTCCTCAAAGGGGTGTAGGTCCCAGCAGCAAAGGGGGGAGAAATAGATCAGTGCTAACACACTCATTGTTCATTTTCATTATTCATAGAGGCTAATGGAGGTTTGGATAGCAACCACCAGCAGACACACTCAGGAAAAATGGGGCTGAGAGCAGGACGAGTGTTTTGTCTCACCTTTGTTTTGTCAGTTGCCCTCTCTCTCTCTCTCTCTCTCTCTCTGTATTTTCCCTTTCCTCTGTCTCTGTTGCTGACGCAGGGCTTTAACTGGGTTTCAATGAGTAAGAGCTCTCAGGCTGCTGTGTGAGTAATGGGACACTGAGAGTGTCTGGAATAAATAAAGGGGGCAACCGGAACAGCCCTTCCCTCCCCAGCTCATCCTGTTCCATCTTCACGTGCTCCTTTCTCCTCTCATTGCAATTCAAATGCTGCGTGTTGCAAAGTGATCAAAACACTTCTTAAATCCCGAGACTTCCTGGTAAATAGAATTTTTCCCCCCCAGGTGCAATCTCGGTCTTCCGAGATCTACATATATTATCTGCAAAGCTCAAACATTTATTTTGTCTTCATATGTAACTCCTTTAATCTGAACTTTATCTTTGTGGCCATTCTGTTCACTGGCTACTCCAAGACAACTGCTGACTGTTTTTATCCATTACCTACATCAGGTAGGGGAAAAAAAAAGTCTGACTAAGCAGATACTTTCAATGCATGAATTATTCAGAGCTGAGGAGAATGGTCTGATTCACAGTCATAATGGGAGGTCCTGAAAAGGCGTGCTGTCCCACACCCCCTCATATATATTTCATGCCTTGGCATAAACTTTGTCATGCAAGAAGTAGAAAGGCTGCCACTGTGAAAAACCTGCAGCGATGGAAAACATCTGGTTTGGGACAAAGATGCCGTCTCGCATTCCTTGAAAAGCCAAGTTACTGTAGATCACTGCCAGTCACCGTGCTCACTTTGATAAATGTAAGTGCATTCAGTGCAAAACAAAATAATTTTTTTTTAAATATACAAGCTCCTGTATGTGCTGTAATAGTATCACACAGTAACCCAAGACTGAAAGGAGGGTGAGCTTTTTTTCTCCCATGTACTCTCATTAGATGATACATGTCACTAGTTCCTATAATACAGCATGTGCTGGCTGGAGAAAAAAAGAAGCAATGGTGATTTTTTTTTTTTTCATTCCATTAGGAATGAAAAAGGCAGCCTCTAAGGCTTCTGAAGATGTGGCTGTGCACCATCATTTCAGCTTCCAACTTGCCATTATTGTTGGCAGAATGATACATCACAGTGTCTTTGGATACCTTCTTCTCTTTTCCACCCACACACTGATACCCTTGTTTTGCAATCTATTAAACTGGCCCCGTTAGTGTTTTCTCTCTTCTCTTTCATTGTGACCAAAGACAGGGAAGTCTGATGAGGACTATCCAACTCTGAGAGCAAGGTGTTGTCTCTGTCTAACAGCCCTTTCTCCAGTGTAGTTCTGCTTGCTGACTCTCTGGCTTAGATAATTGCTGTCTAGATTCTCCCAACTCAGCAGATCACTCCAAGTCATAATGAGGAAAAGGCTGTGTGCTTGTGCAAATGTGTGTCTGTGTCAGAGAGGTATGCTGGCTTCACAGGAGGCATATACAGAGAAATATGAACAGTAGCACAGAGCACCAAAGCTAATCAAAAGATCTGTGAGGGCTCAAATGATGCTGAGGAAACACAGAGGCAAAATAGCACAGGCTACTGTTATTGAACAGATTATCGCTACATAGTTAGCACAGGGTTTTCTGGCTGACCAGATAGATTTCAGCTGAGGTGAAGAGTTCAAAATTACTTGCAACATTGGGAAATAATTAGATAAGAAAATAAATAAATTAAAATAAGGAAGAAATAATAAATTAGGTAGAAAACACTTAGACATAGAAAAAAGTGCTTACATAACCAGGCGAATGAGACACATTGTATAAAGCACTTTGAGTGAACACGTAGTGTAGAAAAGGTATTATATAAGAACCTGTCCATTTACCATAACCTTCACCTGACCTGTAACCTTTAATTTTAGTAAGCAATATCTGTCAGGATTTCCATGGAACTATTTTCTATATGTGCTACTTTAAAACTGCTTGGTTTTAGTTTTTTGTCTTTAAAAGTTAATAAAATATAAAAGAAAATGACAGCTAGAATTTTTTAGCTAAATAGTCTTGATGCAAATCAAAAACTATATACTCAGTGCAATGCAATGTATGGGTTTTCTGCTCTATATTGAGAGTGGTTTCTATTGTAAAGTCACTGAGTGACATTTTTACTGAAATCCTAGAAATAAAACTCACATCAGAAATTACAGAGAGGGAACGCAGACAAATTAAGTTATGACTCTGTCACCTCACCTTTTCCCTTCTTCACTTTGTCCTTTCCCATGAGATGCCTCTTATGCACAGTCCTCATTGCTATTTCCAGTGTATCAATTAGTCCAAAGTTTTGTATGGGCTTGGCTAATGGGAGAGTGATTAATGGTGATGACTCAGCACAGAACCATTAGCTTCCTCACTCTCTCAGGGAACAGTTGAGGGATAGAAAGAGGTAAGGAAGGGGAAGCAGATAGGAGACGCTGTGGGGGAAGGGGTTTGGGGTGACGCTGGTACAGACTGGGCATTAGGCCAAAGAAG
This sequence comes from Andinoacara biseriatus, assembly GCA_015108635.1. NCBI lineage: Eukaryota > Metazoa > Chordata > Actinopteri > Cichliformes > Cichlidae > Andinoacara > Andinoacara biseriatus. Next base: position 16,120 of record VUQJ01021745.1, on the reverse strand, counting down.
ACAGAGAGACAGTAGGGCGGTGTGATTACACTAGCGCTGAAAAGATACACCACAGCTAAGACTATCACATATCAAATTATCTCTATGGGCAAAAACTGCAGATGGAGTCTTTTGGCCCTGCAAGAACCTCTAGCTGCCTTGCCAATGAAATTCCTTACCATGATTTAGATGCAGGATTCAGATTATTGGGATCGTTTTAAAAAATTAAAAGATTATTATGGTGTTTTCATAGTTCATTGCCCTTTCAGAGGTCACAACTGAATTCTTCTAAATGAAACTTATGCGTAAGTTCAATAGGGAAGGTCTGTAATCTCATTGCTTACTTGTCTTTCTCCCTTGCAGACTCATTCATGCAACCCACCTCCTCCTCATCCCCACCTCACCCAAGTCACTCAGTGCTCCATCCAAGCCTCATCTTTATTTTATTTTCTACCGATGGGATTGCATTCTGCTATGATGAGTCTAGTCACCGAATAGCTTAATTGAATTCCAGGCCTCCCCTAGGCCCAGCAGATGTCTATCTAACATATGTAGATGACCTCTTTAGAAAAAGTTGAGGCTCTGTTTTTGACATTGTTCTTTTTACATTCAACACTCACATGGGCAATGACGTGAGGTCTTCTGTTATTGGACTTCTGTGCTAACCACAATTTGTCCATAATGAACATCATGTTTGCGCATTAGGGTGTTCATGGCCCCAGGACTGCTGCTTCAGGAGTATGAGATTTCATCTTTGCTTTTTGTGGATGATGTGGTTGCTGCACCGATCTGCAGTGGTGAAGAGAGTGTTGATTTACTGGTCAGGCTATGTTCCTACGCTACCCTGGTCACGAGCTCTGGGTAGTGACTGAAAGAATTAAGTCACAGATACAAGCAGTGGAAATTAGTTTCTTTTAAAGGGTAACTGGGCTCTCTGTTAGAGACGGGGTGAGAAGCTCGGTCATTCAAGAGGGATATGGAGTAGAGCCACGCTTCCTCCACATCTAAAGAAACCAGTTAAAGTGGTCCAGGCATGTGACTAGGTTGCCTCCTAGGTGAGTTGTATTGGGCGTGTCCTAGTGGACGGAAGCTCCTGAAGAGACCCCGGACTCACTGGAGAGATTACATACTGTATCTGTGGAAGGTGAAGGAAGTCTATGCTTCTCTGCTTAGACTACTGCCCCTGTGACTTGGACCCAGATAAGCAGTAGATAATGGATTGATGGATGGGTGGATTTTTTCTTTTTACTTGTTTTTATCAGATCCATTGCTAACAGGTGCAGCAGAAAGGTTCATCTCCCTAAACCAGGGATTTTCAGTTCCAGTCCTCGAGAGCCGGTGTCCTACAGATTTTAGATGTGTCCCTGATCCAACACGCTTGAATCAAATGGCTGAATTACCTCCTCCGTGTGCAGTCAAGTTCTCCAGAGTCCTGCTAATGACTTTTATATTTGACTCAGGTGTGTTGAAGCAGAGACACATCTAAAACCTGCAGGACGCTGGCCTTCGAGGCCTGGAGTTGAAAACCCCTGCCCTAAACTGTGCTTTGCTCAGGGTACACTGAACTATCCTGCTCTGTCACAAAACCATTCATTGACCACACACAAGCTATTAAAGTGATTAACACATCACAAGTCTACAAGACTGTGAATAAGAAACAAGAAACTAGTAATAAACAAAGCTTAGCAGGCAGATTATATCGAAATATATATTATATCAAATTACAGCACTATTCATGTTTCAGAATGATCACATAGTTTCCCACCATCTACCGACACTCTAAATTATAGCCCACTTTTTTTTGCATTCTTCACTTACAAAACGATTATGATGGTTGATGCTGGAATTATGACTCTTAAAAGATATACTCAAACACCTCAGCAGGCCTACATTGAGAAAGGGTGTTATGGGTAACCATAGGTCACATTCTTTCAAGGCCATTTTCATATAATTTGCTACACTAATGTCATGATTAGAAAATGCTGGACTACCGACAGAAAGCAGTGACTGGAGAAGAAGCAGCCCCAAAAAAGCTCTACTTCTCGTTGCTTCTAATCTAATGCAATCACTCTTCAGTGAAAATGGTGGCTGTGACAGTGATTGCAGTGTCATTCTCCATCAACAGCAAGAGCACTGGCATTGATTAAGGGGCCTCTACAGTGTACGCTTATATTATATTACCCATACACACATAGACTATGAAAAGCTGTGCCTCTCCCTGTCTGTGTTGTACAGAGCAAGGACAGATCAAGACATGCTTCACCACACAAGTGGGTGTCAGTCAGCTTCACAAAACCAGGATAAATACACAGTCATCCTCCTCATTTTCCTGTGATAGCTTTTTTGTATTCAGCTCCTGCTCCGTGTTTGTTTTTGTCATAATTTATTCTTTGGAGCAGATTACAATGCACCTGTGAAATCATCTTGACAGCCACGCACCAGAAAGTGAGACAAACAAGAGCATGTGAATGATGGAAGGATATTATGGGCCAAGAAGAGTCTGGGAATATAAAGGGAGAGATAAAAAAGTAAATAAAATATAATAAAAGGAATGTTAAATGATATATAATACAATCTATAAAAGCTGTTGTGGCTACATTTTTATCTCAGGAACGAGCCCGCTTGTATAATGGCAGTCGCATCTAGAGAGCACTGCAGGAAGTGAAATGAATGTGAGCTGTGGGTGAGAACAATCCATCAATTTATTTTGTTCATTTGCATCACAGATCTGATTTCATATGTCTGTAAATCACCAAAACAAAAGACGGCCAGTCCTTATGATGCCAAGCGACAAACTGGAACAAGAAAAAGAGCTACTGCAAATTATTTAGATCAAACAAAACGGGTGCAGTAAAACAACAGAAGCCGGTGGAGACGGGAATATGGGGAATATGTTGATCCAAAACATGCTCTTCAGTTAGATTCAAATGGCAGGGAAAACCATTTTGCAAATAAAAAAAAAAGAAAAGCAATATGCCGTAACTTTTTTCTGCCTATTATTTAAATGAAGTGATGTGTACACCAAGAAATTGAAAACCCATCTCCAGGTTATTTGCTTGCATGTCTTGTTTGTGACGGGAATTGCAAATGCTGATAGAACAAAATGAACTATACTCAGTGTAGAGCCACAAAACAGTATTTCACTGAGCTAATTAGTGAAGTAAGTGAACATGTCATCATAACGCCTCCTAACTTTTCTCCACCGAAAAGTGCAGCTGAGACGAGGAAACAGACTGCGGTCTAATCACAAATTTTGCCCTGATGAAGTGTGCTTCGACGAAGTGACAGCCATGAATGCCTCTCTCACTAAATTTCACCCAATTTGGAGTGTCTCAGTATAGGTCCAGTTTTCTTCTTACAGTCATTTCTGGTCATGAATGTCAGGGCAAGATACTTGCATGTTGCATAGATGTTCAGTGCTCTCCGAATAGGTTCTGTGTTTGCAAAAAAAATGACTGATTATTATATGAACCAATGTTGAAAACTTGCACTCCGCTGCTCCACTGAAAATTAACTAGAAACAATGTATCAATCTTCTGCTAAATTTATCAGCTATATCTGGTAAGTGACTAAGTGTCTGTCCTACAGACGTCTTCTGTTTCTTCTGGAACCATCGTGGGCTCTGCTGGTTCCCAAAGAACAAACACAGAGACCCACACCGAGATAATGTTTTTGGTAATTTGGAGCAATCAGTTGAGTGAAATGAGTTTCAAAAGGGTTTTGATTGCACCATCAAATTCAAGAGGTCTATGATTTACCTGTTTGAAGAGCAAGCCAGAGGAAAGCATTCAGAATAAATAACTTTCATATGGTTAAGGCGGCATTATCAATTCTTCAACCAAAAGTCTTTGTTGGGTATTTTATTGCTGTGTAAATTGAGTGCATTATATTGATCAACAGTTTATCTGTTCATCACTGAATTCATTGTACGCTGCTGAGAGTTTGGTGGAAAAAAAACAAAACAAAACAAAAAACCTCCAGCTAAAAGTTTAAAGCAAGTAAAGTGAAGGAGTATTAATGTGAAGGTGGAAAAACAGAATGAGTTTGGAGTAAAGAGAATGTTTCATTTGCTTGGCAGGGATGTGTTATTATAGTTCCTTATTGAAAATAAGGACAAATAAAATAAAAATAAGGGCATAATGTGCTTTACACATTTTCCCATTTTCTCTCTCTCAGTACTGCCCCCTCTTCGACTTGTCTGTATTTCTGTCAATCTTGGAAGGTCCATTTCTACGAAAGTGAAATTAAACTGTAAAAAGAAAAAAATCATTTAAATAAAAACATGATTAATTCAGCAGTTAGGTCCATCAGGTGGGTTGTGGTTTTTTTTGGCTTTTTTTGCCATTTTACGTCCGTTAATTCACAATTGATATTGCAACCTAAAACATTGGAGGGCATTTAAAAGACAGATACGCTTTGTTCAAAAGAGAACTGAATCTAACTTTTACTGCACTACTATTTATCTTACATTGTCAAAGAGAGCAACACATCCATTCAAAGTGTCAGTATTGACCAATTAAGTCATCTGAAAGTAGTTCTGGAAATGCATCGTCTACTGCTCCAGCCTGTAGAAAGCAGAAGCATCCACTACAAACCATCCAGTGCACCTCTAATCATACAGGTCTTGCCTTAGAGTCACTAAGGAGAACTACATCAGAGTGTCCACCAGTTCTAAAAGATCTCATAACACACGAATTCCTCACACATACCCAGAATGCATATTTGAAGTTTTGGCCCCAAAAACCAAATAGATAATTATTTTGTGCCATACCTGTATCCCCCTGGTTTGGAGCTCCATTTCTAATGTGCTTTCTCTGCGTCTGCCGCTTTAAATTGTAACAAACTGTAACAGCGCCTGCATGCACCCCTTTCAGGAAGAGGTCTGTGATTGACATCCAAAGAAGCAGCCAATTGAAGAAGCACCGCTTATTCAGTAGAAAACACAGCTACTGATTCAGACCTGAATGACAGAGTGTCAGAGAGAGTATCGGAGAGATCATTTTTACTTTTAAACACAGCCAAATGCTCGGCACAGTCATCTTTTGTAACATTTATTGATGAAGAGATTGTCAGATTATTGTGCTGTTCAAAAAAATATATAGAGTTTCTAGAGTAAAGAATAGAGGTTTGGTAAATGGCTGGAGAGTGTTAATGTTTTTTCCCTGTAGTTACAGTGCCATATTAACAATATTTTGTTAACATATTGTCTGACCACAGGAGCAGAAAATGATTTATTGTGAATTCGGCTATATCAAAATACAGTGTGAGAGAGTGCAGATAGTAAGAGAGAAGCAAACAGATGCAAATACCTAATAGAAAGCCCGCTGAGTTTAATGCACTGAAAAGCACACAGTAAAGCAACATGAAGAGAGTAACGCACTCCCAATTCTTCTCTACTGTTATACCGTAAATGAACCCTTTATGTTTCCGCAATTTGTGGTTCTCGCTGAACGTTACATTCGCACTTGGGCTCTGACCTGTGGAAATACAAATAAAGCTAACAATTATGTTAGGCATGTGAGCGGTGATAGGAAACAACAGGATTTTTTAGTCCTGGGGAAAGACTCACTGAGTTTTCCATCCTTCGGTTGATGTGTAAACATGAAACTGTCAGTTTGGTTATTTGTAGGCTGCATTTAGAGCGTTTCCATGGTTTTATTTGCTGTCACATAACCCTTTTTTGATATTTTACCAGGGCCGTAATGTTCTTGTCATTGAAGCCACCAGACTCCAGAAAAAAAATAGAGATAATAATAATAATTTTACTTGGGGGAACATGGGGTTGGTGTGCAATTCTGTTTGTTTGTGACTTTCATATGTGAATATGTTAATTCTTACTCAAGCTAAATCTTGATAAAAATCAAGATTTAGCTTGATTTTTGTTTGATGTTTTTTCTGCATACTGTTGGCTCTTATTTTTTGTTGTTGGGCCTTAATGTTACTCTTTGGACAAAATTATAGTGCTTTAGGGTAAAATTACAAGAATTGATTAATTAGGTAACAAATCCATTAAATTATTAAATAAATGGTGAATACATAAATCAGGCGATTACGATTAATAATATTAATAACTAAATTAAATTAGTAATTGGCAGTTGACTCAAAGCTCTAAATAGTAGTTGCTTAAATGATAAAGTAATACTTCAATCAAATAATATATAATCAGTAGTCAAATTAAAATTATCAAAACAGTGTTTGAATTAAAATCCATAAATGATGATTGAAGCAGTAGATTGAATAGTTAAATTAGATAGAGAAGACAGATGGAAGACTAGTAGTCACCAGATTAGTTTTCACGGCCGTTTAAGATATATTAATCTTGTTATTGAGCCTTCACAGCTTTGGGAAAATATGTAATGCACACGTCTCTGATAGTTCACTAAAACTGCTCGTACTGTATGTAGGTGAAAGTTGATGAGAGAGACGTCACGGAGTACTGGAATGAAGTCAGATCATCAGCCTGGGCACTGATCTGAACCACGACTCTCTCCATCTGATAGTCTGAACTGGTAGTGCCTAGTGTGAAGCGTTATGTTTGGCCTCAGATCTTTGCTCTATTGGTGCCACCTGCGAGGCTAGCCTGTGGTCTCCTGAACAAGATTGCCCATGTACACGTATTTATTCTGATTCTTTAATACATTAAATGTTTTTTTTTTTAAAGAACTAAAGTGTTTTAAGACTTCTACCTTCACAAATAAACCAAATGCATGATAATGCTAAAATTGCTGTCTACTTACTCTCACTGATAATTGACACTGGTAAGCGATTTCTAATTTTCACAGCTTATCTTTTATACCTCAAAGTTTTTAAAGCTCTCATAACACTGTGGAATCATATTTTCATGATATGAGGCCTTTAATATCAACATCAAAAACAATGAGCTGAGGATTAAGATGTTGTTACTTTGATGGGTTTGATGATATGTCCATGCGAGTTGAGTTCAGTTGGTCAAGATACAGATAAAGAAATCAAATTCATCACATTCTTTCTCTAGAAATGATCTAGTCAAGCAATAAACTGGTATACTGCCCTCTCAGACCAGCTCTGGCTGGGACTGTACAACTACATCAGTGAGTGAGTGCAATTCGTATTAATTATAGTAAAATCAAAGCAACAAGTGCACAGCTAAAACGTTAGTTTTAGTGAGTTAGTATTTTATTTCAATGTTGATAAGTCACTAGTTTGTCAACACTCGTGGTACTTTTTGTGGTGATGTTAGCCATTATAGCCTGCATAATGGCTTTACAGTTATCGCCAAGATAGAACATGGAATAGAAATCATTGGACAGCAAACACTGGTGCTATTACGGCATAGGCTGAGAATACAGAGCTTACACCAATACATGGTTGGAGGAGTTCATTACCATGTGCATGTGTATGGATACTTTAGCAAGACAAACAATGTACCGTACTGGGGGAAAATGTACAATTACACTCTAAAACAGTCTTTCTCATTCCAAGGAGTCGGTGGCTCCAATAGACCAAAAACACCCCTATAACTTTAAATCTAGCCTGTAGTCTTGACAGCGTCACCTTAGGTGTGCCCCTGAAAGACACAAATTCCCCAGATTTAAACTATTTCAACCAAAGTAAGATTGCAGCAAAGGCAGACTTTTACTGGGAATTGTATTCCAGGATATACAGGAAATGCTGAAAATGAGAAGGGAAGAACAGAAATATGATCCAAGATAAGGAGCCCAAAGTCCAAAGAGATGAGTTCTTAATCAGCTTTTTACTTGAATGTGATGAGTGTAACCCGGTGGACCAAGTAAAAAGCTATGGCTTTAAAAAAGAAATTGCCATTCCACCAATGCATTTCTGGCACAGGAGACTCAGTAGCCTAGTCTAGGCTCTCATCCAAGATTCACGGTATTGAGGTGCTGTCAGGAAAAAAATGGTAGACTCTGCTAGTTTGAGTCCACAGGGAGGTAGTATGTACAGTAGCAATTCCCTTTATCCCCTCACTGCCACATAGAAGTTATATCACAAGTGTCCTTGTTAACTTCAGACAAGTCTCTCAAGGGGAAACTCTGACTGAAGGAGAGGGATTTAACATGGCTTAACTCTCAATAAACATATTGGAATTTCTCCCCACTTTTTTTCTATATCCCCAAGTCTTCACTGGGGTTAACAGAGGTGAATGACTGCCATTTACTCTACTCTCAGATATTCAGTAGCTACAGAGTGGCCAACAGACTGAGAGATTTTTCACACACTGCTTCTGCATTTTGGCTTTTTTTTTCTTAAATAAATAATGGCATGAAGTAATATTGTCCATCTGAGCTTGTGTTCAAATCATTTTAGGACCTGGTAAGGACCAGATGGTTTCATTTAATTATTTGTAAATGTTGCATTAGTCCCAGCATTTAGAGGAAGAGTTAAGAGTGGCAGAATCGAAGCTGTTTTTTTAGCACAAAGTGATGATTTGGGGTATTATTTCATCTGCTGATGTTGGTCAACTGTGTTTTATCCAAAATATGACCTGCTGTCTACCAGGGGATTCTAGAGAACTTCATGCTTCCATCTACTGACAAGGTTTATAGAGAACCTGTCCACAGTGCCAAAACCACGGTTTGCTGACCATGATATTACTGTGCTTGACTGGCCATGCAGCTCACCTGACCTGAACCGCTTAGCGAATCTTTGGGGAATTGTCAAGAGGAAGATAAGAAACACCCGACTCCAAAATACAGATGAGATGAGAGGAATGCGGCTATCAAAGCAACCTGGGCTTCTGTAACACCTCAGCAGTGCCACAAGCTGATTGCCTCCAATCTTTTCAAATGCATTATTGCAGAAATCACAAAAAATGGCTGCATAGATACACTTTAATAATTTTAGGCCCAGGCTCAGATGCTTCTCTTATGTCATTTACAAGGTTTTCATTCTTCTCTGGTGTATACCTTCTGTAAACCACAGTTAGCTTTTTTAAGCCATTCATGGATGTTTAAAAAAAAAGTCCAACTGACCTTACAAGTCTACACTCCCCGCATATTAAGTTCTGCCAGTAAAGCAGCTTGCATAAAAAAAAAAAGGGTGAGCAGCTCTGAGGTTTAGGGTCCCTGCTGTAGAGGCTCTGATCTGGGCTTTTACTCCAGCCAGCTCAGCCTACATCCAGCCTGAGTGAAAAGGATAATCATGGAGCTTTGGATCTCCAAGGCTCCTCAGACCCTTTATGTGACTCGCTGTCTTCCCAGGCAAATCAAACCAGACCCAGGCACACCACTGGCCAGAGCCTGTCTAACGACAGAAAAAGGGGGAAAAAAAAATCTTTCAGATGAGCGATGAAGTCATTAAATGAAGCTGTGAGAGAGGAGATTGAGGTGCGCCCCTGTGAGTGTAGCACAGGCCTTGTAATTTGTATACATGCATATCAGTGACAAAGGAACAAGGGTGAGGTTGAAACCCTTAAGCCTGTTCCACTGTGACAGGCCGTGGAAAGCTAAACAGAGTTCCCAGGCAACACTTTACTTTGGCTACCTGAAAGAGCTTTATCATAAGCAAAATGTAAATAAGAATACTCTGCTAGAATATATATTTTCAATATAAAGCAGGGTAGAGGGAACAAAGAAGAGCTTTTCTATTGTGATACAATAAAAAAAAGCTTACATTTGTCAAGGTGAGATGTTGCATCTCCCATCACAAATTAAACATAATTATCAAAATATCACTAAGAGTAATCGTCAACATAACAAAGAAAATATATTTATCACAACATTCATGTTGCACATTGTGAAACTTGTACTTGAAATCATGAAAATTACTTTTATTACTGACATAAAATATTTACTGAAGGTTAACTTAAAGACTTAAGTTCTGCGTCTGATTTTATGGACTTTTAAAAGAAAGTTACACTTTAGCATCCTGTGATTCTCTCACACTCGGAGGAGTCTAACAGAGCAAGAAGAAATGGGCAAAATTCAAACCGACTGGGAGCCATTCCTGTGTCATAAAATCACCTTCTGGGTAGAAACAAAGAAGTTTATATATTTTTTTAAATAATAGAAAGAAAAATGATGATGATTAAATTCTGAACATAGCACAAAGACACTTATAGGGTGATGGTGTGAGTTTTACAACCAAAACCACCAACAAACTTCACATTTTCAGAAAGGTTTATGATTCTGATGTTTTATAGTGTTCAACTAGTAAAATAATCCACCTACAGCAGTGCTGATGCCAGGCAAACTCAAGGAGGAAAGGCAAAAAAAAAAAAAAAAGAGTTTAACAAAAGCATAATGTCTGCACGGCCATTTAACTGGCCTGACTTTGCAGTTTTTCCCACGCTGCTCTCCTCCTTACCTTCCTCATTCCTGAGCTCCTTCACTATGCCACTGTATGCTGTAGGTGAAGTACGCTTCTCAGTTTTACGCGTGTGGTTGACAATCATGCTGTCAGTGTCACCTTGCCCCATGTGTTTTCTGACACTACTGCAGCATGACTGTCACTCTTCTCTACCTGTCTTCACACTCCCCAACTTTCCAGGCTTCAGTAACTAGAAAAAATAAGCCATTATAATCGGTACCTTTACGCCATGTTTGTGTGTCAGTGTGTGTGCATTCACAAGCGACAATGGCACTAGAAATTAAGTGTCAGGAAGACAAACTTAAAGCTAACCCAATGTGAGGAGGGTATATTTACAAGATGCCAAGTATGAGGATTAACAATTAGAATGTAGAAAGTTGAAGAAAGTTTCTTAAAAAATGTGAATAAACAGAAAGCCTGACTTTATCCCACCAGTCTGAAGGTTTTCTGTTTTTGAAATCACCATGACCAGTGGCTCCGCCCTTATTACCATAAAAGGCTGAGGCAGCAAAACTGGAAATGGATTGGAATGAGTAGAAAAATATTCACGTGCTCAATAAGTGCGAATCACCCTGGAGAACTTAAAAAGTGATTATCTTTAAATAAGCTGGAAGTACTCAAGTAACTATGACAGGCAATTTACTGATCACAATAATGCAAGAGTGAAACATGACACTGTAACTGTAATAGCTGCGTGACGTCTCAGACTGACAGCTCTATTTATAAGCCAAGCTAAGTTCGGAGATCGACTCTTTTCTGAGCAGTGTTCTGTTACTGTGAGAGCACGCAAATGTCAATAAGAAGGGTTTGGATGGTGAAAGCTATTGATCCCAAGCAGAGAAGAGGAAACGAGAGAAAGACTCAGAAACAAAGAGCGAAGGAGAGACACAGACACATACAGAAAAAAATGGTAGCGACAAGACAAAAAGTAAGGTAGAGCCTTGGCTATAGAAATGAGCAGCACCTATAACACAGAGATCCTTTTGATATGTTTATGTTGTGGTTAATCAGGACTAACAAAAGCACCAGTAAGTTGTCAATGGTAATCAGTCTGGATTAGATATGGCGATTCAACATTCCTAACCAGTTTAAACTAGAGAAAGTCATTCCCGTCGTTGGCTCCAGTCGCACAGGTCTGGCGCCTACTGGTTGATGAGAGGTTGCAGGAGGCTGCTTGCTCTCAAAAGGTCAAATCGGACGCAAAGAGGGATGCACGGCGCTGCACCATAAACCTTTTTCTGACTGCTTTGGTTGCTAGCAGATTGTCGCCACTCAAGATGCTGACTTGTCACCCAAGACCCACCAACTACCCACTAAGCTTATTACAAAAGTGTGTTTTTTAACTTCTGCTGCTGTTTACTGGTTGGTTAGCAAGTGTTTGCAGGCAAGTTGGAGTCTTCCATGTAAATCTGCTGATGAACAAAGTAACCACATGAAGGCTTTTGGTGCAACACCTTCTTTGGCACCACTTTCACCCAGCAAAAGCCACCAACCTTCAACAAACCCATTTTTACTTAATGAACAGAAGTTGCCAGTGACCAGCCTCTAGGTCTGTGTGACTGACAACATTTAATTTGTAGTATCGTAACATACAAAGAATTCTCAGTTGCAGTTTCAAATTTCAAAAACCACTCTCTGACATTTAAACAAGGCAGACAGTAGGAGAATTCAAGTGTAACAAAACTGAGTTGTCAGCACCAAAATTTAACAATCCACCTTTAAAGGATCATAATAATAATTCACAGTTGTAAATGTGTGTGCACAATACAAGCAAATCAGTAGTGGCATCTGGTACTGATATACATTAGTTGTTGACTTACTGGAGAGATCCTAAACACATCTTAACTTGGTTTCTAAAAATGTGGCCCGTGGGCCGTCACTGGGTCCGTGTGCTGCTGTACATGTTATTCATTCACAGGTCTTGTAAAAGTAATAATACTATCAAAATAGCAGAGCAGCTTTTTAGAGATCAAGGCCTCTTACCAGGTGTATTAGCCCACAACAGATGGCACTATGATTGCTCACTGTCCCAATGTCAGCTAAAGAAATCTGTGCATATGTTTCAAATAACTATTTTTTCTCACTTTAGAGACACAAGCCAGACTGTAATTAAAAATACATGCACACACACATAAAAAAAATATTCTCTCTCTCTCTCTCTCTCTCTCTCTCTCTCTCTCTCTCTCACTCTCCTATATCTCCCCTCCCTCTGTCCACCTCCTCCCAGGAGAGACAGAGAGGACAAGAACCTTCAGGTAGCCTTGAACAGCAGGTATAGTGATCAGTGCATTCTTTACTTCTCAGAGGAATAACAGGAAATAAATAAGAGGACAGTCTGTGGACTGGGCAGTTTTCCACCCCGTCAAGGAAACATTTACTGTATGTGGCAAAGGGGCAGAAGTGCAGAGCATTGGGGGGGATGTGGGGTGGTTGGGGAGGACAAGGAAGTGACCCAGGCGTGGAGAACTGATGGTTTTCTGAGTGACATAATTATTCGCCTCCTTGAATCGTGCAGTTAGAATGATGATATTCTGAGAAGAAAAAAAAAAAGTCCAGCGTGTGCACTCATGTCACATGTACACAGAGTACACAGTGACCTTCACATTATACCTGAATGTCATGTACATTATAGTTTATAGGTTATGGCAAAAACATCATGAAGATAGTTATGTCATGTACAATATGATGGGATTTCTCTGCACCAAAAATACCTATCGGAAATTCACAATTTTGACATTAATAGATTAACTCTTTTTTTTTTTTAGAGGCTGGTACAGGATCCTGCTGGCATTTGAACATGGAAGTAATATGAAAATTGAATATGATCGTTCTTCACAGCATATCTGTGGATTCTGCACCATGTCCAAGAAATCCACTCAATCAATCTGGAGATATGGGAGAGGGGAGGGGTGTCTGCATCACCACAGTTCCAAGTCATTAAGCAGCTAGAAATTAATTGACTTCACGGTGCTTATATGGCTGAGCGTGGGGTTAACCCTGGCATGGCAGCCTCTATTACTATTGTACTGCATGCTCCCAGAGCAGCGAAATCGGTGGGACACGGCACCATTCAAGTCAGCGAAAAATGAGTCCTGGTGTCCCATATAGTATGATTAATAAGGTGATCACATGGTGATAAAGCGCCTCAATGATACATTGTAAACGAAAGGTTAATAATGTACACTGCGCCGCTTATGATTTGAGCCCATTATGTGGCGGATAACTATGTGTCAATAAATTCCAGCACAAACTGCAATCAGCGAGGTTTCTACTTCATACGATGCAAGATCCCAATCTCTGTTAACATATGGAACAATGTGTTTTTATTGGTGCGCACGAATCGACCAGAGGCTCAAGGCAGCACGCCCACACACGTGTACACACACAGGACCCTCCTGAAGGCTTTCTTTGACCTCTATGTTCGATTTCTCTTTAAGAATTGAATCAGGCTGAAGTCTTCAGAGGGGGGGACAGAACAGAGAAAGAGAAGGAAGGAAGTTAAGAGTACAACAGAGAACAACAGGAACTATCTGTGTATGCTATGCTATATTTTGCCCATGCATGCCATTAGAGGTGTGTTCAGCAGCAGGGGGCATCAAGTACAGCACGCATGCTGTACCTGCGTACTGCCAGAATCAAGGCAGTTCATGTGAAAGGGATGTGGCGCTACTCTCAGTGTGTGTGTGTGTGTGTGTGCGTGTGTGTGTGTGTGTGTGTGTGTGTGTGGTGTGTGTGTGTGTGTGTGTTTGTGGGTGTGTTTGTGTGTAT
>VUQJ01021741.1:18340-28521 GCA_015108635.1 Andinoacara biseriatus | reverse complement strand
CAAAGCTGCAACTGTGTGTGTGTGTGTGCGTGTGTCTGTAGCTGAGAGTGCTCACTGACTTCCCATTGGAAAATTGGTAGAAAAACAAAAGAAATCCCTAAGGGTATAAATAAATGATTGCAATGTTATCTATTACTATTATTAATATGAAGAGAAATGTTCCATTCTCCATCCTTGGCTGGACATCAATGCACATTTCTTTCAGAGCCCTTGTTCAAACGCTAAATATAGACAACAGGTGAAAGTCCCATTCCAGGAAGGGAACCTCCTGAGAAATCACCCCTGCCCCATACTGATCGGTCAAGCGTGAAAATAATAGTTACCTGAAACTCAAATGGTGCGTGGTTCATTATGGTGGTAATTCTCACACAGCGGGACAGTCCCATGTTAGGTAACCCCACAGTGGCACTAAATCTCCCTTAAGTAAGTTCCCTCTGACCCTCCGAAAGTTAAAACGATAGAAGTCCCCTTCTAACTGAGAAGGGGACTGGGACCATGTGCCAAATAAACAGTGACAAAGGATTCCTAATTTGAACGACTGCTTCTTAAAATGAAAAGAGGACTTAGGGGGAATTTGGGAGAAGAAGAAATAAAAAAAGAGGAGGGGATCTGGACCAACATTTAATTCTTTTGATTGTATCACTGACCTTGTATTTTCTCTCAGTGTGTTTGTGGCTTTGTGAGCTCAGCTGGACATCAGACAGAACATGACTTCAGTCTATAAATCTTTACGCCTTCTTTTACCTCCGCTCTATTTTTTCACACTGCATTTCTTCAAACGGTTATTACTCGGTCTCCTCACCCCCCCCGCTGCAGTTAAAATATCTTATAACTAATGAGCACCACTAATGAGGCCCTGGCACAGAACCATCTTTGCAAAGTCACTGATCTTGCCTCGCTACGGCTGGGAGAAAACATCTTTGGGGATACACCTGATGGTCTAGAGTGCTGCAAAAAACAAGCAGCCAAACTGCGGAGGAGATGCCTGCGTGTGATGAAAGAAATCTGACTTAACTCTGGATAAATGTTCAACTGTCTCTGGGCCTCCACCTTCCTTTAACCCCAGAGGTGCAAGGGGATGAACTGAGCATCAATAAATCAGCTGCTGAGGCCTGTTCAGTATCAGACACAGAAAAGGAGCATCCAGGAAGGTGGTGGAAAGCATGGAGATTAGAGATGCAACCTTTGAAGGCTATTGTTTCAAATCTACAAAAATCTGGTAAGGGGAAGTGAATGATTAACATGTTCTCTTCCTTAAAGAAAACCCTCTGGTGTAGAGCTGAGCGAGACATCACAAGCAACTCTTCTTCCTCATACAAGAATATCTGAATGGAGAAATGCACTTGCTGTTGACTTCCCTATATAAAAAGACTTAGAGAATTCCAATTATAGCATAAATCACATTAGCTAAAATGCCACTAATAGTGAGTCACCAAGTTGATTCCAGATGGGCCTGTACTGCTCGCTTTCCCTGTATTTCACCCTCTGTTCCTACTGCAGCTCTCCAATAAAGGCAAAGATAAGAGAGAGAATGATGACTTACGTGTGCTCATTGATGTTATTATCTGACCAAGCTTGGCAAGTGATGTTTGACTTTGTCCAAGACCTCCTCCCTCTGTAGTTGTCCTTGGTGCCGATGATACACTCCCTTATGTAATCTGCGTAACAGCAAAGGCATAAAAAAATATTTGAAACCATCCATTCATGTTCTCACTTTGACACAAGCAGTCCATGTGTACTCTTGTGTGCCAATTCACGCAGCATTTCTGCAATTAAAAGTTGATTTGCCTTTGCAGCCTTGACCACCTGGACTTTATTTCCCCATGTATGGTCAAAATGGGTTTTTTTTTGTGTGTGTGTGTTTTTTTGCAGCCAGCATTTAGTAGGTCCCAGCTTGTGTGTTATTCCTAAAACAGACAACTCCCTAAAGTTCATTAAATGTCACTGGGGGGGAGTTTTTGTAAATTCTGTAGCGCACTCTGAAGTGCTAGATTCCACAGCCGACTCTTGAGAGAGCTTTGCGCTCTGACTGTAAACAATGATTTTTTTTTTTTTTTATTTGTTTATACTTCACTTAAGTCTTCTACGTACTTTTGCATGCGACTTTTCCTGCTGGGGTGACTAAACAGCGGGGGATGAGGATGCTTGGTTGCTTTTATTGCATCAACAGAGAAACCAAAGACCTTAAAAACTGAGGAGCAATCAGCAATAAACTTGCCCGTGTAAATCCCTCTCTGCACCTGAATGTTCTCACGAGAAAATTATGACATTTACCTTTTTTTTCATACAAAGTAAAGCTGACATTGGCCTGCTTCTGCACATTGTTGGTGAAACGGTCATAAGGAAGCAAGTGGCATTTCTTGCTGTGCCGTTGAAAGTTAAAACCCCTGAAAAACACCCAGGAAATAGTTGAGAGATTAACAAATGATAAACAAGAAAAATATGTAAATACCATGAGGAGAAGAGGAAACAGAGCCATAAAGAATCCATGTGCTGGACATCAGATAAACACAGGAACAAAGTATAACTCACCTGCAGTTGAAGTTTTTCTTGACTTTGCATTTCCGGGCGCAGCGTTCTTCTGAGCTGCTGTTTCGTATCAATGGGAGCTGAGGACAGTCTGTACAAACCAGCATATGACTTTCAGTTTTTTCATACCTCTGTAATAACTGATGAGGCTTTCTGCAGCAACCTGCAAAACATGAAGACAAAACATGAGATCTGCACATGTTTAGACATCCATTAGATTTAATGATA
This sequence comes from Andinoacara biseriatus, assembly GCA_015108635.1. NCBI lineage: Eukaryota > Metazoa > Chordata > Actinopteri > Cichliformes > Cichlidae > Andinoacara > Andinoacara biseriatus. The sequence continues at coordinate 25,764 of VUQJ01021741.1, read as the reverse complement.
AGCCTGTTCGCGCCCAGGTTCATCTCACAAGAGAGTTGCTCTATGCTTTTACATACCATTCACATCACCATCAAAGATCCAAGTTTGACTTGGAAACGGATTTTTTTTTTTTTATTGCTATCGTTTTAGGGTCTGTTGATATGACTGCATGCAAGTCTAAGTGCTGCCGCAATGACTGAGTTAATCAGTTGTCAGTCTGGGAAGCTATCAGCCCATCATAAGAAGTCATCAATTTGATGACCTCTGGGGACAAAGGCAAATATTTGAGGGCTCCCAGGGTAGTCATTGTATACAACTTCCTATTCTGTGTGTTGTTTGCAAAGGCAGATAAATTATAAAAAGCTAGTAATAAATGTAATCATAATTGATATCATAACATAACAGATTGTGTGCATACTCATATGAAGATATCTGCAACTAGGGGTCAGCTCTGTGAAAGCTGCTTGTAAGGCTTTGAGGCGCCATTGCTCTTTGAAACCACTAACCTTTAAAGTCTCACTCCATTCAGAGGAGAGTATTTTCAAATGATTTCTTGCCTATTACCATTATTTTCCCTGAGTAAATATCCCTTTCCTCTCAAAGGGTATTAATAGAATTTGGGGCGTCCTGGTTTTTGTGCATGCCAATCTGAGACCACTGGCCCAGTGTGAGCCAGGGGTCTTGATTTCAATACTTCATTAACACAGTATAAAACATTAATCATGCACTGGTCCAATATTAGCACTGTTGTCAAGGAGCTGCTGGAGTTTTGTCACGGTGTCACTGTTAGGACATCAGGAGGTATGAACACTGGATTCAGAGTGCTGGCATCAAAAACGGGGAGAAAAGATGAAATTATTTCCCTGTCATCCAGTAAACTGGGTGGCCAGCTGATGATGAAAACATCCTTCAAATGCAATTTGCTTCAAGCCTCGTGTTTGCTGGCAAGGTCACCATTCACACACTGAAGCGTTTTGTGCAACCCCGGAAACATTCCAAGCTCAGCTGTTCTGCAGTTCTTGAGATAAAATGCTCGGATTCAGTTGAGGAAGCAGGTAAGGCAGATTATGTGTCAGGAAAAACGGGTCCAAAAACTGCCTGGGAAAGCCCTGCTTCAGTCTCAGGTGTTTTAAATAAGCAGAACGGGCAAGAAAATAGAACCAATTGTGTGTGTGTGTGGGGGGGCAGATCTTGTTTCACAGGAAAACTTTAATATCTGTCATAATTTCTACAATACAGTAAAATTTTATGCATCAAATTGTATGCATAGTCTCTCGGCTATTGGCAGTTGGCTGAATTCTTGTGGAAAAATGGAAAAATGTCAAATGCATAATTCATACTTGCTTTATTTATAGGCGTTTGTTGAGAGCTACTTCCTAGAAAGAGGTACATCAAAAGCAAATTCTACCTTTGCAAAGATCTGGCATAATGCATAGGAGCTCTGACAGGGTTCAAAAGCAGGACAAACCCATATTTTACAGTTTTAATCCTCTCTGAAACAAATCATTCATTTTTACGCACTGCACAAAGTTAGGATCCCGTCTTTCGTCTTTTAATAAAACCTTAAAAACAGTATAAAACATATAAAACGTATAAAACAGTAAAAGAAGCCTCTGAACATCTTTAAATGCATTGTGTATCTACTCACAATAGTTTTAAGTTTATAATTAAGGGCAAGTGCAATATAAATCACACCGGACGATCTCATGCTACTGAATTACAGCTACACGCTCCTGTGCCAAGACCCGACACATGACGCTGTGTGTGTACTTAGGATATTGTAAACTGTGGGGCGTTTAGAGGCTCCTCGTGGTTGAAAATGGTTTTTGGGGAGGACGTGTTATTAATGTTTTTGGGCTCCACTGGACCACATCTGGCACTCATCACGGTGCTGTTCCAGCCCTGATGTCTGGCCAGGCTGCTCAATTAGATTTCACTTAGTTGCTTCCTCTCCTTGCACTCAGACTTCTGCTATCTCCAAATCCTAAACATTTGCTGAGGTTGAAGACTATAATAAAATGTGCTCAGTGAGTGAAAGCGATCCGATTTAATGAGAAGAGGCAGCCACAGGTTAGAAGAACAGCTTGGAGTATCTAGTTTAGCTTGAAAAATGCAGATAGGTAAGGTGAAAGGCCAACGCCTCAACCTCAGAAACGTTCACTTAGGTGCCCTTGAGCAAAGAACTTAAGTCTCAGCTTGTTAAACGTTTTAGTCACGCTTTCCTATGTAATAATACCTCACAATGTGATAACAATAATCATTATGAAAACATAAATGTTAGAGGGAATAGAGGGAACTCTGTATTGCATGAACAACAGGAAAGTAGCAGGTTAAAGGTGCGCCTCTGTCTGGGAATTACGCAGACATTACATCTGCTTCAGAGAGCGCAAAATGTGGTAGTGGGCTCAGCAGCCAGATGTTACCCCCTACACACACACACACACACACACACACACACACACACACACACCTCATTCTCTGTATCGGGAGAAGCGCACGAAAAAGCCAGCCAAAGTCCGGGGCATGCATTACTTTCCCCCCACCTCCGGGCCGGTCAGATGTCAGGGTCGGCACCCCTGGAGGTGGTAACTACGGATTCAGTGGTCAAATGTCAGCGGGGCGGATGTGAGTCTGGACAGCCATCAGATAATCAGCGCTTCACGAACATAGGAGCAGCACGCACGCAGCTAGTTTGAACGCAGTTACAAGACCGGTTGTCGTGTGCGTGCCCCAGGCTGTGCTTCATCTCTGGCATCCTCTCTATAGCTGACATCAGTCCAACAGATACAGGAGTGTCTAATGCTGAAAGGACCATGGCCTATATAAAAGTTTTGATGACAAAGCAGCAGATGCACTTCAAACCAAGCGCCCTGGTGCGCGTTTGCACCTTCAAGCAGCTAGAATTTAGAAGCATACACGTCCTTATTGTGGAGGTAGAAATTAGATCATAATGTAACACGTGTAAAGTGAAAAGCAGCGCGGATGGGCGGACTGTTTAATTCAAAGTTCTATAACCCAGAAAAGCTATAAAATGTTGATTTCTTCCAAAAACAAAACAAAACAAAATAAACAAACAAACAAACAAAAAAAACAACTTGCGGTATTTTCTGAAGAACTTTACAAACTAGGTGATCAAGGTCATTCAATCGCACGCACTGTCACGTGTGCTATTAACAACTGATCATTTATACAAAACGAAGTGCAGCCACAATCTTTGAGCAAAATCACGACTCTCAGAACTGTCTCATACGCGTTAGAATTTTTTTCACCTTTGCAACTACTTTTTATTTTCACTGCAAATTTCTTCAGTTTCTCTAATTAATTGTCTGTTTCTCTACCAATTTCTCACTTTAATGCATAAAACGCAGAGACGGAAACCAGTGCGGTTTCAGGTCGTGCATATATTTATCATCCACTAGACGTCCAACTGCTCAAGTCCTACCTGTATCCACAATAGTGAGCAGAACACACAGCAAAGCCTGGTAAATCCATACGTATGTCCTCATGGTTAAGGATTTGGGAGCAGGTTAGAATCCGGATTAAGTGAGCAACGCACTCGAAGCTTGTTTGAAGTTCTGAGTGGCTGATGGTCAGCAGAAGACTTGTCTTCCACACACAGATGTCACTTTCTCTAAAAAAAACCCCACACGTCCTCGGTTCAACCCCCTTTTACTCAAGTTTGGACTCTATCAGCGTCTTTGCAGCGCCGTCAAGTGCAGCAAGGGCAAATAGCACAACTTCCCATTGATATTTCAAAATAAAATTTCTTTGCTTTTCAAAGGAAACCTTTTAAATTCTTTCTATTGTCAACCAAGCAATCGTACAAACAAAACAAAATCACAACAACAACAAAATCTCATTAATCCTACTAAAGAAGCCTGTTTTATTTTGAAAGCAACTCATTTAGTGGTCGCTGTGTACTATATTCAGCATACTTAATCTCTCTATCCCCTTCTGATGACTTGTTTATAACTTGTAAATAAATAACTTAATGCTTTTTTCCCCCTTTTTTTGGTCAGCTGTAAAGACTTAAGCTGGCATCATATGCAGGATGCACTCTTGTTTTATTGTCATTATCGTTCTTTGTTTTCCCCTTATTTTCATCACATAAACCACTTGACTAGAATAGACCGCCTGACCTCAAGCCAACAGTCAAAGGGCAGTGACTTATTTAATAACAACTTATTAATAGTTATAATACATATATTATTTCCACAAGAGACAGCTCACTAACCTTTGCGCTTGGACCATCTGTTGCTGAGAAATCAGTGATTGCGGGTATTTTTGATCTAACATTAAGCTCCAGGGCAAAAGTGAGGACATTTTTTATGGTTAAATAAACATTATTACAGCTAAATCTAAAATGATATGGGGTACAAGCTGTTCCCCTTTTTACAGCTAAATCAGCATGGCACTAAGAATGAAGTGGCGATAATGTCTTGCTTTTGCACCATGCAAATAATTAAAGGACCTTTGTTTTTCTAGTGGTCATAAAGCAAGAGCTTTTTTCTTTCTTTCTTTCTTTTTTTTTTTTACAAGATCCCCTTTCTGTCTCTCCTCACTCGCCTCACTTTGGCTCCACTGAAGAGGCAGATGGGATTCTTTACATGTTGCGCCAAAGAGAACTTGGCGCAAAGTATTGATTGCATCCTCTGTGGATTACCAGTTGCAAAATACTTAATGCAGGACCAGACACAGTGCACAGACATAAAAGAATGTATGAAACAACTAGGAAATACCTCACTAAAGTTCCCTCAAGCAAGACACTGAAACTATAGTAAATGCTCTTTACTCTGAACTCTAGCCAATTGATACAAAAACACTCGGAGTTTCGGTAGGGCTACAAACATTGAGCATGTCCTTACAAGTCTGTGTCTTAACGTTTAAGCTGCCACTTTTCATGATGAATGTGCTCAGGAAAGTGACGAGCAGGTGACTGAACTGCACACTCGGTTTATTGGTGCAGGGCCGTCATGAGAGCATCTTCTTTCAGAGCGCACAGGGTCGGTTGTTCTCATGAAGGTCAAGTGACAAAAATGAAAAATATCCGTCAGGGAGTGAGGGACTGAACTACGATAAAATATATATATATGAGGTGAAAACAGTTCCAAGAGTCATGGCGTATTGCAATGCCACATTTTAAAGTGACCTCGTACAGTCATAACAATTGTATTATTTGCGTTACAAAGGGATACGATTGGCTGGAGAACAATTGAGCATATAACTATCTAATGTTCTCTATTTTTATTACTACAGGAATATTACGCTGATTACTAGAGTTTAAAAGTGCCATAAAGGTACAGTAAGGTCACTATAAAGATAATATTGAGCACCACAGGCACAGTATAAATCCCTATAGGGACATTATAAGACATGAAGTGCGTGTGTTTAGGTGGGGCAGCTGGAAGTGATCCTATTTAGGTACTAGAGTACAGGACTTTTGTTGGGCTCTAACCCTTATTTGACAGGAAATCCACACTTCAGCCGTTAACAGGCGGTGGACTTAAAGCCCTCCAGAGAGAGCAGCGGGGGGAAGAAACGGTTTGAGGTAAATGCCAGACGCCCAGCCCTCCCTCATTAAGACGCGTGCAGGTCATTTTATTTCTCTTTGGTCCCTTTGCCTCTCTTTCGTCTGCGTATGTGTGCACACAGAAGTGTGCCAGCAGGTGTAGAGGTGTGTGTATGTGTGTGCTTAGGGGCCTGCAAACTCTATAGGCCCTGGCAACAGTCATGGAGCTGCACTGTTCACCATGCACACAACATGCCAATCAGCGGCAGAGCAAAGAGGAAATCCAGACACTCACGAAACCTGTCTTGGAGGACATTTTTTTTGTAGATTGGTACCTTTTGAATTACACCATGTCCTGTCCCATGTGTTTCACAAGCCTTGGGTAAATAAGTTAGGTTTGACAGCTGATTATGCATTGAGGGAGGAGATGTTGGAAGTGGGAGTGCGCTTTCATAACAGACCAAAGCAATGGGAGTATTAACTTCCACAATTAATTTTTTTCACTCCAGGCCTGGTGCAGAGGATTCCAAGATGTCAGTCACTCTGCAGCACCATTAATGAGAGCATGGGAAGTTATGTATCATGTACAAGACGGAAGAGCCATTTTATTTAAGTACAGGATTGAGACGCAATCAGTGTAACTGCCATAAATTTCAGAGCTGTCGGTAACCAGTTCACGACAGCACAATCACAAGCTACTTTTAATCTGATAGCAAAATAATTCTCAGATGACTTCCTGCTTCCCGATTGCCCTTAAATTTCAGCAGGCCAGTGTTATCAGTGGCAGATAGCTTTAATAATCTTGTCCTTGCTCTGTGAACCCCTCTGAGTTTCCTCGTGTCACTCCCTGACTCTGTGGTTGCTACCCAAACCCTGGATTTGCCGACTCTGTAAATAAAAACCCAAGTAACCTCTTTCTGTGTCCGCCAGTGACTCCTCCACTTCTCCAGCTTATGACAATTAATTTTTTTTTTGTTTTTACCACAGAGAGGTACCCCATTCAGGATATTTCTTTCTTAACTCTGAAGACATCCAACTGGTTGGTGAAGCATTTAAAAAATAAAGGTATTCTTTACATACAGTACCACTTCTACTGTATATTTATGTGACAAAGCTAATACTATATACCTGATATTTCAGGTACTAGAAATACACTATAGAAATATTTTTATTTCAGGTGTACGTGTATCTGATGCATCTGATGCATCTATCTAGTTACCACAGTTACCATCAGATTTTTGTAATGTTTGTTTTTTTTTAGCTTTTATTACTGGTCGACCAACATTCCAGCGGGGAACCTGTGAAAGATGCAGGTTCAGCCATGCAAGAAGTGAGACTTTCTCTTGTGGGTGTGTGAGAAGTAACAGCCCCTGTGAACTGCATGCCAATAGGGATCTCAACAGGTCCACATTTTAGTATAGCAACTTTCCAAATCGCCACCTTGTTAAGTCATTTTTTTTTAACGATTTAATGATTTAATTTAATGTCTTATTTTTGCCTAAATCATGTAGATTTCCATTTTTCGTTGATTTTTTTTTTTTTTGTCTTCTCTGAAAATCCTTAAAAAAATGACTTAGGCCATTATTTTTAACAAGGTGAAGAAATACAGTTTCTTTTTGCAATCCCATGAAATTAAATGAAATGAAATGAAAGGGAGGCAAGGTCCATGTGACATTAACTGCAGTGCCTCTCCTTATCACTGCAGCCTCTTCATGGGTTCATCGCAGATTACAGTCATCCTGTCAGCGCGCACCTTTACAGTCGCTTTGGCTTTGTGCCAGTAATGTTACTGCTCGCATTTCTGACAGAGCAGCCAAATCAACAGTGAAGAGCTGCGACAAAGTCCGTAGCAGAAAAAATATAACTTTAAATGTATTTTAAAAATTTCCAAAAATATTCCTGAGACTTTTTTTTTTTTTTTTTTTTTTGGTATGCG
>VUQJ01021741.1:2653-12900 GCA_015108635.1 Andinoacara biseriatus | reverse complement strand
GGCCTACTTTCCCAGGACCACTTGCTGGGTTGGTAAGCCCACTGTATACAGAATTTTTAGCAAACACATCATAGCAGCAAACCTTGAGAATCAGGGTTATCTAGATGTTAAACTAGTCATTTCTACAGCACAACAGTGCTGCAAAACAAGCAAGCAAACAAACAAACAAACAAAAATCGTAAACAAAGCCCAATACTAAGAGTAGCAACATTAAATGCATCAATAAATAAATAAAAATATGTAAAAATGCAAAAATAAATGTAAAATAATCAGCATAACACATCAAAACATAAAGCTGCTTGGGTGGTCCGCTGCAAGTCATGTTACAGTTTTAACCCTTGTGTTGTGTTGCGGCTCAAAAATGACCCACTACCACGTTTAGCTATAGAAAAAAATACCTCAAACTATCTTTTTTCAACTTGAAATTTTATGACTTTTTCTAAAGTGACCCCATCATTAGAAAAAGTGATACTTGAAGTTTTTATGTTTCCATGTGGGCTGTACACTAGGGCACAAAGATTGTCTTATGGGTCATTTTGACCCGTGAATTATAAAAGCATTTAAACACCAGAAAAAAGTTCAAAGGACACACAAAAACTCTCTAACACACACACACACACACACACACACACACACACACACACACACACACATCAACTGGATGTGTGTGTGTGGACCTTCTGGACCTTCCCATCAGGTCCTGGATGAGATATTTTCAGGAGCTCAGGAGGAACAAGAGGATGAAGATGTGTCTGAAGAGGAAGACAGGGAGGAATGCAACCTAGAGGATGATGCATCTTCAGATGAAGAAGAAGAGGATATCTCTCAAGATGATAGAGAGACATTTTTGTCAAAGAACGGCAAAATTGCATGGTCCTCATCAAATTTAGACAGCAACCAGGGAAGAACAGCAGCATCAAACATCATAAGGATGACTCCAGGGCCAACAAAGTATTCGGCTGCCCATGTCCAGGACATTTCATTCACCTTTCTCCTGTTCATCACACCCATCGAAAAAAGATTTGACAACCCAGAGTCAAGACCAGCAAAGCGTGTGCGGACAAACTGGCAGCCATCAGTGAGGTCTGGGACAAGTTGGTTGTGCGTCTGCCGTACCTCTACAACCCCGGGCCTGAAGTCACAGTAGATGAGCAGTTGGTTCCATTGTCAAATGTGAGAAATACATCTGCAAAGCCCATTCTCGCCTTCACACATACTGTCCTACATGCGCTAAATAGAGCTGATGTTGAAAATTGCTCACAAAATCAAGCAACATTTTGTTGTTTTGTTGTGTTATGAGAGAATTATTTTTATAATTCACTTCCTAAAAAAATATAAAAAAAATGTTGACAAAAAAAGTTCCAGATTGTTGACTTTTTTCCCTTTCAATATGGTTAATTCAGAAGTAATTACTTGACATTTATATAATAGCAATAATAAACATTTACTGTGTAAAAGAAAACTGTGAAAAAAGAAAATTATGACATTTAGTTTGTGGTTAAAAATAGTGTAACACTGTTCACTGGGGATTGTCTTTTTCTATTGTGTAACAAAAAATACATGATAAAAAATGAATTAAATTGAGTTGACTTGATAAATAACAGGTTGTTTCAACATGCAAAATGGATGTTGGATTTAAAATTCAATTAAGCTGCTTTATTTTGGGGCTTTGGTAGGGCGGGTCATTTTTGACCTGTAGGACAAGGGGAGTAAACAGAATGTTAAGATCGCACAAGGGTTAATGCTGCTAAGATACCTGATTAATTATTCAGGGACATGTGTAAAGTTTATCAAGTGTGGTTTACATATTCACAAAAGACAAGCGAAAGAGCCCCAGTTCAGTTTTGGGAGGAGACACAAATCTTTTGGGCATCAGGAAGGGCATCTGGAGCAAAAATCCTCCAAATCAAACATGTGGAACTACGTGTTGTGGTAACTCCTTGTAAATGAGGGTGCAGCCCAAAGTAGCCATCTGTAAAGTTAACCAGGGATCCCTCAATCATGCACCTAATTATTCCCAATTTAATAAAGTTAAGGACTGCATCAAGGTTGGAGGTTTAATCTAAAAGCATTTGGGGCCGAGACAAACAAAATGTACAGTAGCCTGAGAAGTGCACTTTCTGTGTGAGAACAAAAAACTTCACTACTCACACACAGCAGCCAATTTCTTCTTCATATCATGTTTCATCAGGTGCACACAACAGGCAACACTGTTGTTGTTCTCAAAGAGGCTGGACAGCAACAGCCATGCGCTACATGTTGATTTAAAACAGCTAAAACAGCGAGAGGTAGCAATCCTCTTTCAAAAGAGGAGAACGTCTACATGAGAAAGTGAGAGGGCTGGCAGCGGAATTCACAAGTTTGCTGTCCAGGTGACATTTGGGAGCTTCCTTTTTTCACTTTGTTTCCTCTATTTTCTTCTTCCGGTTTTGGAAAAAAATGTGAATTTCTTCAAACATGCACCATCGCAACATTAATGCTGGACCACAAAAAAATGGTATGCAGTAAGTTTAAATGTCAAATCAACTGGACCTTTACAATTTTCCATATGTGAGAGACCTGCTTCACAATTGCAATAAACCTGTTGTGTCATGACACAGATGGCAAAGGATGTCTTGTGCGTAATTTTTAGATGCCAAAAAATTTCAGTATATGACAGCCTGGGAATGGGAATAGGCAGAGTTGGTGTACAATTTTGATTACTGATTACTTCATTTTTTGCTCAGACAGACAATTATTGGAGTTCAAGCAAACAGTAAAAAGAATTTTGATGGTAGGTCATTTATCTTAACTCCATATCAACAGTATTAGAGTTATTTATTTCTCAAAAAGAAAGCCAAAAAAAAAAGAAAAGAAAGAAAAACTCAGGCCGACCGGCTCACTCATTTATACTGCAGTAATTACGCATTAACACACATTTGCACTTACTCAGCATCTAATTAACCAACTGCCACACGCACAGGTTTCCAACATACAAGCCCTTTGATAGTTGCGGTAAAGAGGCTCTGCACTTTCTTGTTTGCACGCTTGTAATTTCTCCCTTTAAACATAACTGTGGGACTGTGGGTGGTATGTGTGTTTGCGTGAGTGCGCCACACCAGAGGTAGCGGTTTGCAAATGAGTTAGAGGAGACACCTGTGATTTGGAAAGCAGTGTATGTTTTGCTTGCACTTTCAAGTATGTGTAAAGACGGAGAAGGTTGTTTATCTTTTGGACAGCTATTGTGTATTTATGTGGGCGCTTGTGCATATGCTTGCCGAAATGTGAGCATCTGCATATAGCTCCAGCTGTGAGATGCAGCTGTAAGGTTAATTTAGCCACAGTAGTTGGAGCTTGGCGTGTCAGAAGATCTTTAAGAGAGTCAACTTTCTGTGTGTGCCAGACTCTGGTGGTTAATTACCCTGTGTTATGACACACAGTGTATATGCTGACGCATTATTGTGATCAGACACCTGGGGTTTGCAGAGTGGAGGAAATAACTCATGCTCAAGAACTAAAATGGTCTGACTGCATGTCTGGGTTATGTTATTAAGAATCTGATCTATCTGATATGTGTTTTTGTAAGCAAAAACAGCAGAAGAGTCATCACAACTGCCTAGCAGAATGAGTCATTGTTTGTGACTCTAAGGAGGAATTTGTCCGTTTGGTGTGTCAGTAAGTAAGGCAGTTAGGCAACCAGTTGGACAACAGTCATAGCTTGATAAATGTGTAAAATATAAACAATCAGAATTTACTTTGACTGAACCACGCTGCATTACCAGTTTTTCTGAGATAATAACTTTTATCATTAAATAAATATCTGGAGAACTCTTTCCAACTAAAAGCGGTTTGCTCACTTAACTTTAAATAGGTACAGTTGTGGTTGAGAAGATTTCTTTGAACTGTTCTTTTTCCAGGAATGATTGCACAGCATTCATGTTTCAGGACTTTAAAACATAAAAAAATGGGTGCACAAGTTTGATTTTTTTCTGGATTTTCTCTAATGCACACAAGATCAAAATTATACATACAGGTCTGAATATATACAGACATGCTCGTGTAAATCTTCTTCAAAGTCTTTTAACTTGACAAGGCCAAAGCCTATTAACTTTTCATTAGTGATCAGGAGTCATTGTAAATGGTAATTTCTCTTTACCAGCATAAAAAGGATTTGCTTGACAATAGAAAAGAGCAATAGTCCAAGGGAAAGTCCAAGGAACTCAGTGAAGATCTAAGAAGGAGAACTGAAGATTTACACAAGGTGCGAAGGTGTATTGGAACATTTCTAAACAACTGCAGATTCCAAGATCCTCAGTTCAAACTATTGCAAATAAGTACTCACTTATTTGGATATATCACCACTTTGACAAGGTCTGCAAGAAGACCTGAACTGTCACCCTCAGATGAGAGACAGAAACCACCAAGTCTGCCATGAGCTGGAAACTGCTAGGGTGGAGGTTTATGGTCAGACAACACAAAGATTGAACTACAGTATTGGGATATAAAAGTGTTCCAATCCCTTCCATGGCGGTTGCCAGGCCAACTGTACTTGCCTGACTGCACTGTGTTTGGTGCATGGTTGTTTTAACAACAACAACAACAACAATAATAATGATAATAATAATGATAAAAAAAGGTGTTATTTATTTCATAGGTGCTGTTAAAACTCCCATGGTCACCTTACAGAAATAAGTCAAATACAATAAATACAATACAAACAGTAAAACCAGTCAACAGTAGAGATTAGTGTAACAACAGAGAAACCACGGCAAATTGACGATTGATGGCAGATTACAATGAGTAAGCTTGTCTAAACAGATGGGTTTTGAGGCGAGATTTGAAAGAGGTAAGACAAGCAGAATTATGTTAGTCCTGGGGCAGAGAATTCCAAAGACACAGAGCCAAGCAACTGAAGGCTCCTGACCCCATGGTGGTGAAGCGACCAGGCGGAACAGTGAGTTGGGTAGAGGAGGAGGACCTGTGAGTACGGGTGGGAATGTACGCATGGAGGCGCTTGGCAAGGTACTGAGGAGCAAGGCTGTGAATGTCCCTAAATGAAAGAAGCAGGATCTTGTAAATGATACGGTATTTGATGTGGAGCCAAGGGAGTTGCTGTAGGACAGGGCCTGCATGGTTGATGAAGGGGGTTCTGGTAATGGTGTGGGCAACAGAGTTTTGAACTATTTGAAGCATATGAATACAATACAGATAGACCAAAAAGCAGAGAATTGCAGTAATTAAGGCGAGATGTGACCAGAGTGTGAACCAGAAATGCGGTGCTGTTGAGTGTACATGATGGAGCAGTTAGAGAGGGAGGTGGGAGGGAAAGTGGAGTTGGGTTTATTAGAGAGATAGAGATGAGCATCTGCATAGCAATAAAACTGAATGTAATTTTTATGGAATATATAGCCAAGGAGTAGGATATAGATGATAAATAGGAGGGGTTCTAGGACAGAGACTTGGGGTACACCAAAGGTTGTGGGGGGTGTTGAGATGTGAATGTTTTGAGTTGAATAAAGAGTTAAACCAGTTCAGGGGTGTGTCAAATATTCCTATGGATGCTAACCCATCAATGAGGATGGTGAGGATGGAAAGTAGTCCAGTATCAGCAACAATAAGGAGGCCACTGGTGATTTTATCCAGAGCTGTTTCAGTGCTACGGATATAGCAAAAACCAGACTGTTCATGAAGATTGATCATGAACCTGAGATGCCGTTTTTAAAAAATTTTAGAAAGGAAAGAAAGATTTGATATTCAGCAAAGTTTATTGAAGTTAGTGGGATCTGCACTAGGTTTCTTGAGGATTGGGATGACTGCAACTGATTTAAGAAATGAAGGAATAGTACCAGAGAAGAGCGAGGAATGAACAATAACAGTTATTAGAGGGAGTCAGAGAATAAATGGAAGCTTTAACCAAAGTAGTAGAGAGAGGATCAAGCTGGCAAATAGATGGCTTTGATTTGTGGATAAGGTTAGATATATCAATGGCTGAGGGAAGTTTAAAGCTTGAGAATGGGTGACAGGGAGGCATCTGGAACAGCTGAGAAGGGGATGAGATGTGAGAGGCTAACTGTTGATGAATATTGTTAATTTCTGTATTGAAAAAGGCCAGAAATGATTTGCTGAAATCAGCTGAGCAGAAATGCGAGGAGACAGAGTCAGGTGGAGGTAGCGTTTTGTTAACCAGAGAAAACAGTACTTGTGTAGTTCCATTTCCTTGATTAAATCTGTATAATTGTATTTTGCAGTAGAGAGTGTCCTTATAGACAAGAAAGCAATTCTTAAATATGTCCTTGAATAGTGAATAGTGAGTCCAGTCTTTCTGTAGAGTCGTTCCAGCTGACAACTTTTTGCTTTTACTGTAGTTGTCAGAGTTCAGATGTAAACCAATGTGCAAAGTGCATGAAGGAGAGAGTCAAAGTTTTTGTTATAGAGGGAGAGCAGTTCATCAGGAGTGGATGTGTAGTTAATGCTGGGGATATTTTCTATAATATTGTCCAGTTCAGTTAGGCTAAGGTCAGTTATTAATACTGCATAATGAAATGAGACAAAATGGCTTAGTTCTGGAGAGTGCAGCTGTGACATCAAATGAAATAAGCATGTGATCAGAGATGGGGAGGTCCACAGCAGAAAAGTTACAACACACCAGTGCAACAGCAAGTGACCCTTGGAATGGGTGGGAAAATTTATGAACTGCTGCAACCCAAAACTGCCTAGGCAGGATTTAAAATCTTTAGTGAGGCAGTTACGAGCATTGTCAATATGTACATTTAAGTCACCAAGCAGAATCATGTTTGGGGAAAGGGAGGAAAAGTGGTGAGGAATGTAGAAAATTCACTGATAAAGTAAGGGTTGGGCTTAGGTGGATGGTAAACAGTGGCAGAGATGCTCCATTCAGTTTTATGACAAGAGACTCATGTGACCAGTGGGTTTGCACAGAAACGGAAGACTTTCCAATAGATCATCAATGCCATGGGGCTGACAGCTGTAAATAAACCTAGGGGAGATGCCCAATGACACATTTAGCCAGGAAAAGTCATTCAGTTGTTGCCATGTTTTTTGTTAGACACAAAAAGTTATACTTGGAGTCATTGATAAGATCCTGGAGGACAGGTCCTTTGCTCAAGAGTGAATGGATGTTAAATAGTCCAAAGTTGAGATTACTTGCAATGGCAGCACCAGCCGACATGGCTGGGCTGGCCAGCACACTGTGGTCCACTCTCCTAGAGGATTCTCTTGGTTGGCAGCAAGATGAAGACCAGATGAAGTTGATGGGAGTGGAGTTGTCAGTGTTGAAGCTCCATTGTGACCCACAGTGGATGTATTTCCAACAAGCAAGATGAGAGATGTCTGGGCAAAGGTACAAGGTACAAATAAAACGGGCAAGCAGTAGTAGACTTGAAAAGAATAACTGTCACTGAAATAGAGAATACAGTTTAAAAAAAGAACTTAAAAGCCGGAGAGTAGTGGCAGCAGTTCACACCAGCGTTCACTCAGCCAAATGTTTTTCAGGGGGCCCCTTAGCTCCAATGAAAGGAACTCTTAATGCTTAGGCATACCAAGACATTTGGACAATTTCATGCTCCCAATTTTGTGGGAACAGTTTCGGGATGGCCCCTTCCTGTTCCAACATGACTGCACATCAGTGCACAAAGCAAGGTCCATAAAGACATGGATGAGCAACTTTGGTCTGGAAGAATTTGACTGGCCTGCACAGAGTCCTGACCTCAACCCGATAGAACACCTTTGGGATGGATTAAAGCAGAGACTGCAAGCCAGGCCTTCTCATCCAACATCAGCGTCTGAGCTCACATATGCACTACTGGAAGAATAGTCAAAAATTCCCATAAACACACTCCTAAACCTTGTGGAAAGCCTTCCTAGAAGAGATAAAGCTGTTGTAGCTGCAAAGAGTGGGTGGCATCACATTAAATTCTTCTTAAACCTTGATTAAGAATGCGATGTTGATATGCTTGTGAAGGCAAGCGAGCAAATATTTTTGTGAATATAGCGTGTATTTGGAGGAGTAAAGGAGAGGCTTTCAAAAATAGGAACACTGTACCAACTGTCAAGCATGTTGGAAGCAGCATCATCCTCTGGGGCTGGCTCAGTGGTACTGGTACAACTTCAGCTCAAATCAACAACTTGACAGTTAAAACTTGGACACAATTTGGTGATCCAACAGGACAATGACCCCAAATACACATTAAAACTGGTTTTGGAATGGAAAAAGCAGACTTCTGAAAAAAATTTGCTTTTGTTAATAATGACATTATTTTTATCCTAATGACTTTGACCATAACCAGCTATGTCTTACTGTAGCCACGCAAGTTTCTAAAACTCACTGCAGAATCAGTAATACATTAATCAAATGTTTTGTCCAACTCTCAATCGCTGTGACTGTATACATTTTTTCAGTCTTCAAGAGCAGCCGGACATTTATTTGTCCTATTCCTGACACCATCATTTAAAGGCAACGTTTTGACAGCTTGTTTCTTTTTCACCTCCAGTCTGTCTGCAAATCTTTGTAAGTGCTCTTCTGTTTTCTTTCCTCTCCTAGTCTCCTCTCCCGTGAGATAAGGACCACTCACATTTCCAGTCATGGACAGCTGATACAAAACCGTGGGTGCTGCCGGTGATTCAAAAACCACATCAAACCTCTGGTGTTGGTCACTGTGTGGCCCATTGAGGGAGAACATCCTACATCTGTGCTGGTTATTTTCTGTTCTCCTGATACAGCTGGGGCCTCACTTTCTCTGTGGCCAAAAAACATGAAAGGAACATAAAAAGACAACGCTACCAGACTACAGCATTTACAACAAAGTGAGTGCTTTAATAACCAGCAGATGAGTCACAAAGTAACAGACCTTCCAACCGGGATCCAAGTCTTTGTAGGGACAACGAAGCAGGTGGAGGATATTTGGAATTTAAGCTGTTTTGGTAATATCATGAAAAGGCTTTAACATTGCCAAGCCAATTGTGTAAAACTCTGACTTATTTTTTTTTTAATGAATCATTCTTCTGATCTTTCACTTGGTTCAAGCTGCAAATGACCCTGTGCGACTGCTGAAAGCTGTTTTGAGCCTATTTATTCATGGTGTGCTATTGTGCTATAACTGTTTCTTCTCATATATGTAATGGTTGACTGTATATGATTTTTAATTATTTAATTATATATTTTTCTGACTGGGACTCTATACAACAGTTTGTTGAGTATTGATGTGTATCGCCAAAAGTATAAATACTACCAGACTCAAATTTGGTTGGCAAGTTCAACTAGAAAACCCTCAATTGATGGTTTTTGCTGAAGAGACAATAGATATGCCATGCATTTTTTTTTCTTTTTGCTGGATGGGTTACTTTTGACTTGCTAATCTACACATCTCAATCAATCTTCACCCAGCCTGGTACATATCATGTTAGAAAAACCTCAAACCTGACACTATGTTTCCATCAATCGAACCATCCATTTTCTACCACTTATCTGGGTCACTGGGGCAGCAGTGTAAGCTGTCCAGAGCCCCCTCTCCCCAGCCACCTCCTCCAGGTCTTCAAGGGGGATATGGAGACATTCCCAAGCATTCTGAAAGATGTGATCCCTCCAGCATGCCTTAGGTCTGCCCAAGGGTCACACTTCACCTAGGCGGCACCCAGGAAGCATCTTAGACAGAAGCCCAAACTAACTCAGCTGGCAGCTTTCAGTGCGGGGAGTAACATCTATACTTGGAGGCCCTCCCAAATGACCAAGCTCCTGACCCTATTTCTATAGCTGAACTCCGACATCCTTCAGAAGAAAGTCATTTCCACTGCTTGTCTTGCAGCTTGTGACCATTGGTGAGGGTAGGAACTTAGGAACTCCAGCTGAAAAGTTATTCAGCAGTGTTAGTGTCGAAGTAGACAATTGACAAATCTGTGTGTCAATCTTCTGATCCAATCTCCTTCTCCATAAACACCAAGAAACTTGAATCCTTCCACTTGGGGCAACAGCTCCTCTTCAATAAAGAGTGGCCATTCAAACCTCATCCATTTGAGAACAATGGGCTTTAACTTCAGAGGTGCTAATTCTCACTTCCAATGTTTCATTCTCAGCTGCAAACTGCCCCAGTGTGAGCTGGATGTCATTGCTCAATGAAGCCAGAGCATGAGAGAGACACTGAACCAGAAATTTTTCACCACTTGGCTACACCAAGAAATTCTGTTCATGAAAGTTTTGAACAGAATTGGTGATGTTGGTGACAAGTACAGTGATGGTGGAGTCCAGTGGTCAA